>JAVVLW010002052.1:0-50000 GCA_034401795.1 Chaetoderma sp. LZ-2023a
ATTTCCTGAAAACTATACGGGGAAGCTGTTGAATATTTTGTAACTAATTTGACTGGGTGGTGTTGCTGCCATACTGTTACTGTTGGTGCCTATGGCAGCAACAGCGCCCAGTCAAATTAGTTTCAAAATATTCAACAGATTTATTATTTATTAAATAGTAAAAGCAAACAATTTGTACAACAACACAGACCGTCTTCAAATATGCGTTCGTGACGTCATTCATGAAATCATTCATTATGATCAGATGTCATTCTACACAGCGCGTAGTTGATTATGACGTCTTATGATGGGTGTGTACTCTGCAAAGCTGAATTGTCTTGTCCATTATAATGTCATCGATGACCTGGAAATCTTGAGTTAATCAGTTATGCTTTCGGTATCTTCTTCAGTGTCTCCAGATTCCATTGTTCCAGGAATCATTGCTATCGACCGCCTCGCCGGCAGCGTCTGACACCAAAAATATTAGAGACTGCGGTGTTCTGCTGATAGGACATGCAGCATGAAGTTTTTCGTGTCCCAATGGATCGATGATCAGCAACACCTGGCCCACATTTCGATCTACTGCTATATGGTATGTACATGTTCGTGAATAATGGTCACCAGTTCATCAGCATTGGCCTTGTCTATTTATGGGAGACTAAATGAGAGAATGTCCTGGATAAGCATCTTCGAATCTACATCAGTTAGTGTCGTACCACTGCCCGAGATGAAAGAGGATATGGAAGCATTTGGCATAAAATCCCTACAGCAGCTATGAATGTTATAGAGAGGGCCTGTGTGAGTGCCAGCTGCATATAGGACATCGAGTATCCGAATAATGCAAGCATGTGTAGTCTTGAGACTGATGCAGTGTTAAACGGCAACCCGGCGAACGCTGACTTCTTGACTTCAGGTAGTTGGCGGGAAAAGGCTGCTGCACCATCAACATTGGTATAGCACGAGCTAGGTGTTCCTACCGTGATAATCTCCCCCATCCTGATGGAATGAGTTTCTGGGTTTCAACAGATCTTTTACGAACAACTGCACATAGTACTCGGTCATTGCTGTGATGGTCCTGGCCTCGTCTACTTTGAGTCATCCGTGCATCACATTTCTATTCTTGATGCCTCTTTGTATACAGTCTCGGCCTTGCTGATGGCTTACTGACTAGGTTTGTCAGTGAACCCAATGCAGTCTCTGGCTGGTCTATCTCACATGTCTCTTCTATCTCATCGAATTCGATGAAGTATATTGGGGCAACAGATCTTCTGATCTGAGGCATGCTTCACCTAAGTAGGTAAATTTTCCAAGCGTTTTGCTTTCTAGGTCTGTCACTGAGAGAGTCATTGCAGAGACAGCATATCTACATTTTAAACATAGCTGCATTCTTGTATGTTGTCTACTATGTAGACATCTTAAAACATAGGCCACGATTACGATCATCTCAGCCATAGCACTTGTAGCCAACCAGAAGACATTGTCTCCATTGTGGGAATGTGCTTGCCCATTACCTTCCCTGCAATGGTATAAGACACCACCGAGACCAATCTTTGTGATGTTTGAGAGCATCAGAACATGTCGGTACCCGATTGTTTACCACATAGACTTTATTGATTGACTCGTCAATAACGCATATGGGACTTGTCAGGACTTGTTGCGTTTTTACACTTTCCCACAGTAAGACCGCTATATAAACATCATCCATAAGCTCTACAAAGTCACCATCAGTCTGCTTGGACCATATTGCGTTTTGCGGGTTCATCTCCCATTCTCTGTCACTTTTGTAGATCTGTGGTCTTGCCATGATTGCACTCTCTCGATGCCCTCGATTCTCTGCTTATTTATCACCTTTATCTCCTAAATTTGCAAGAAGGGGCAGATGTTTCTTTCCTTAGACAGCATATCGGCAAATGTCTGATATGATATCATTTTTGTCTCGCATGCGAATCAGAAAGCGAGACATATAGGTATCACCCTTCGGATGGCGACGACAACATCAATGTTAAATTTCTGCATTTAGCGAATCATATTTGGGTCAATTTCAGGAAAACACCAAAAAGGTGGTTCAGAAATGTCAAATTTCAAACCGTTTTAATATATAATTATATGAATTTTTATTGATTTGACTTGTTTGGAGAAGATTTTATAACGTACCATGCTTAATCTTGCTCCTTTTCCTGAAAATTATGTCCTTACTACTCCCCCCCCCACCCCGTTCTCATTGGTTTGGTCAAGACACTCGCACAGTATCAGGGGTGATCTTTTATGAAAACTAACATGCAGATCTGCTGGATGTAATGCCAAATTATCAAGAATATAGATACAGGCAATTAATTAACAACATATCCACTTGTTAGCTGTAAATGTGAAGTGTATGAATCCAAAAGAAAAATTCGATGTGATGATCTTGACGTATGTGACGGAGATTCAGATAAAAAATTTTGCTTATATAGTTACACTGTGTTTTGTCTGTTGTTGCAAGATAGTCTTACAGGAGAGCTATGGCAGGGGTGACAAGTCTATTGGATTGATTGCCACATATATTAATGTGGTCTTGACAAAACGGTGCCTTCATGGGTTTTTGAAAATGTTTCTGTCTACTGTATATTTTATGAATGAAAGAAATATTACAGCCTCTGGTTGGTCATTCCCACATGCATAGCACTGATTATTGTGTCATTATTGTTTATAAGAAATGCTGATTATATAAGTTATATCATCTACAAATTTTTATGTTTTAGTTTTTGACATTGCATTTTTGAGGGGGTGACATAATTCACAATTGATTTTCACATTCTAATTAAGACCAACATTGCTTTTATATATGTATCTAATCTCACGTATAGTTGCCCCTATGGAAAATAGCTTAATAATCAACAAATTCGTAAGTACAACACAAATGTTTGCTGACAAAGACCTCTTGACACCATTTTGGTACGTTTTCCTGAAATTGACACATTTGTCCATATTTTAGGATTGCTTAAACCTACTGGAACCAAACTTGGGCACGTGGTTACCTATGCCATAAGGACCTGCTAATTGCTATTTGGCATGTGTTCTTTCAAAGTTTTTGCATTTAACAGGAGTTTAGGAAGGTACCTTGCAGGTGATTTAAATTTTAAATCCAATGCATACCCAGAACTGTACTAACTTGTAAAACTCATTTCTTCATACCAACAATAATAAAACCAAAACGAATAACAGAATTTAGTTCAACACTAATTGACAACATTTTACCAACAACATCTTGGAATGTAGCAGATCAGGCATTTTTTTATCTGATGTCTCTGATCAGCTACATGTTTTCTTCTAGAATTAAAATCAGTTGCTGGTGTTAAAACCACAAAAAGTGAAATTATCAATTGCAGGGATTTTAGTAGCTCCAACATGGATGCGTTTAAACTCAAAATTATGGAACAGAATTGGGAGCAAATAGTGTCACGATGTTCTTGTGAAGATTCCCGCAATGCATTCAATAACACTTGCACACACATCTTTAAACAATGTTTTCCTTTGAAACAAATAAAACGATATAAGAGAAATCCAACAAAACCATGGCTTACAAATGGAATTCTAGCACCATGTCATAAGAAACATAAGCTGTATCTCCAATTTATAAAATGCCAAACTAGCAACAAACAATATAAGTACTAACTTGTACAAACAATATAGAAATAAACTGAATCAAATAATCAGAAGCACTAAAAGAAAGTACTTTTACAACAAGTTAGAGGAATTAGAAGGTAACATAAATGGCACATGGAAAGTAAAGTCAATTCTAAATACAAATGGGCAAAGGACGACAAATACACAATTTATTTACAATGATAAATTAATAACAAATGGAAAGGAGATTGCAAATAGATTCAATGATTATTTTATAAACATAGGCCCGACATTAGCTAATACAATCAAATCAAACACAACTTTTGATCAATACCTGATTGATAGTTATATGTCCTCTATATTCGTAAGCCCTACTTATCATCAAGAAATCATACAAGTAATGAATAGTTTTAATTTAGAAAAAGGTGCAGGTATTGATATGTTTAAATGGAGACTTTTCAAACCATGCTCTGCAGGAATTGTCTTACCATTAAGCAATATTTGTAATCTCTCTCTTATACATGGAATATTTCCACCAATGCCTAAAATCGCACGTGCCACTCCTTTGTATAAAGCCAAAGACGCATCACTATTTAGCAATTACAGGCCTGTATCAATATCACCTCTATTTTCAAAATAACTAGAAAGTCATGTATAACCGTTTAATGAAATATTTAGATAAGTACGAAAATTGTATATTCAAGACAATATGGATTCAGAAAGAAACACTACTATGCTGGCTTTAATAGATATATTAGAAAAGATTAATGAATCATTAGAAAATAAACAACACGTCATTGGCATTTTCTTGGATCTTTCCAAAGTATGCGATATGATTGGCCATCAAATCCTCCCGAAGAAATTGTACTATTATGGTATCATGGGAGTGGCACTTGGACACCAAAATATCTTTAAAAAGCTGACATATATTGGCAGAATGCAGCTGTATACAATGGTATGTGACTTCCATCACAATACCTTACCCAGCTCATTATCACAGATTTTCATAAAAACCGGAAACATCCAAAAAATACAACACACGCACAAAAGAAAATCTACACACTCAATTTGCAAGAACACGCTATGGCAGCAGGAAAATATCTGGCATTGCATCCAAACTTTGGAATAAACTAAAGGGCAATTTTAGGACTGCGGCAAAGATTACATAAAAATCATTGAAACAATACATTGTTAGTAATTATTAAACTCAGCCATCATAATTCCCCCCTTCACACACGCATACACACATGTCACGTTTTTCGAATTATAACCATATGGGCGGGATTGCAAACACTATGTATGGAGTCATCGACATCTGCGCGTGCGTATGTGCGTGCATGTGTGCGTGTGAACACGCTTCAATCTGAATCGAGGACAATGTCCTCTCAGGTCATGTTTATTGCTTATCCCGACTTAGGCATTGATAATTGTGAGTACATAGACTTTTCGAGTATCAGCCTGCCAACTTTCATTGATGCGCAATATCAAATCAAATACTGATGACCAAATCTAGTCTTCTAAAGTTATGCTCCAGAAGTGAATCGACATGCAGTCAAGACACAGCCAAATCGTGCCAAGAGTTCGCGGGACAAATACATTTCAGATAAGATTTTATGTATTATTTCCTGACTCATTCTACACTTCTCACAGCTTTGCAATTCACCTTTCCAGAGTACCTACCCATCATATGACGTCATAATGAACTGCGTGATGTGTACAATGACATCATAATGAATGCCCTCATGAATGACGTCGATAAGTATGTCACGAACGCATATTTGAAGACGGTCTATGTGTTGTTGTACAAATTGTTTGCTTTTACTATTTAATAAATATTCTGTTGAATATTTTGATACTAATTGGACTGGGCGAAATTAGTTACAAAATATTCAACAGCTTCCCTGTATTGTTTTCAGGAAATTGATAGCTAGGGTCAAGTTCGACTCGCTAACTATAGTCAGGTTGCTGGTTTACTGATCATGCGCAGTTGCTATGCCCAGTCGAACTTGATCGTAGTCGACTATAGTTCGTTGGTACCCTGTCCCCTATTGAATTACTATTGCAGAAAATTTGGAGCCGGGTACCAATCTCCATTAACCCTTTCTGTCGTCTGTTTTGATGACCTACAAAAACGGGTTATTTTTGTCCGCTAAGACGTCAAAAAGCGTCCATGTGCCATAAAGTGGGAAGGAATATGGGCTTGGGAACATTGACATACAATGGGAAAGCATAATTTCAGCAAACCTAAGTTATTTAGTGAAATATTTACACTTATATGCATTTATTCGTGGCAAGCGATCGGTGTCCGCCATTTTGAAATTTACACAAATATCAGACTAACCATCTGAACCGAGGTCGGGTGCTCGGTTGACTATAGTTGATTAGCTAGTTAACTATTTGAAGTTCGACTGGTATTCTAGTTAGCTATAGCTTACTATGGTTAGGAGTCGAACTTGACCTAAGGCATTTGGCGATCGATCAATCCCAACACGGCGAGGTGTGGGTGGAGCTTAGCTAGTGATGGGCGGGGCATAGCTAAAAATGGAAAGGTCCATTAGCCATTATATGCATATATTCGGTACGTGAACTTACCTCGGAAATCCAGCTCGGCAAAAGGGTCTGTCACATTCTGTACTAACTTGTCTTGTTCCTGCAACTGAACATCAATAGTCATACAGCATTTTCACCTGGAGGCCTACACGTTTATTATAGCATGGTATTTTGCAACCTGGGCAGAGTTTTGACGTATTTGGTGCTAGTCCATAATGTGTAGTCAGGGCTCCCCTAAAAATTCTAGATGCACTTGGGTGACATCTGTGTAAGCCCATCATCTAGCCCACGTATTCACTCAGTCTCTTGTTTTGTCTATCCGATTACGATTAGTATGAACCATTCACACTTACATGCAAGGCACCCCTTATTGTTGGAAAGTAGCAAAACACTAGTTATTTACACAGTGGTTGAAAGAGTATTGCTTACACAACAACAATTACTATCGTACGATGGCAGCCAACACATGTAGGCATGTATTCCTTCCATCTCAACTCAGTGTCTGTTCCTGGCGGCAGAGTGATTTCAGGGTGATAGCGCGATTAAGCTTTGCCAAATTGGTTTGCAACATCATGAGGGGAGGGGGGTGGGGGGGGGGGAGCATTGGAGTAGGTCCGCGGAAGAAACCTATTGAAATTGACAGTGGCCATTTTGAAAATTGGTTTCTAGATGACAGGACTGCTACCATATATATGTCAGATTGGTTTGAAATTTCAAAAATTTCATCGGCCTAGGTCTGAGGAAGAAACCTATCAAAATCGACAATGAACCAAAATTCAACATGGCTGCACGGTTCAGTGGACTAGGTCTGAGGAACAATCCTATTAAAATTGGTCATCTAGTTTCAAAATTGGTACATATGATAACTTCGATATCGCTTGAAATTTGATTGGACTAAATCTAAGGAAGAAACCTATCAAAATGAGCACAAGACGGTAACACCCTATTTAAAATCTCCTGATGATAAATTATCATTAATATGCTACCGTTTCATGGATTGGCTTCAAACCTATTAAAATTCATTAAGAGTAGGCAGGTTTGTGAAGTAAACATCTAGTGTAGCTCGCGGGGCTATGCGCTGGTCCGCTATGTCGCTCCACTCCATTGCACCACATATACATAATGTGCGGGAGGGCTGGTTAGCTGCGGTTCTCGGGGTTGTGGATCCCATATCGCGTCTTTCCGAAAAGTACAAAGACCGACTTCTAGAGCTGGTGGAACGTTCACATTCCAGTGGGGGACCATGCGACCATTGCTGCCGAGATTAAACCACACGGTCTCGTCCCAACTATTAGTGTCACCGGTATGACGGTCCATCCTAATTTAGGAACACGGACAAGATGATAATAATTAAACAGTCACAAATTAATATATACTATACAAACAATATCACTCGTTTGACAGTAATGAGCAAATAATAAAGAACATAGAGCCGTCCAGTGTTCTTTCTACGTGGTCTCGCTGAGGGTACCACACAGGTCCGTAAATTCGCAGAGATATCCCCTCAAGGGAGCATCGCGTCGAGGTCACTTGGTAGTTTAATATAAACTAATTACACACATACACGCACGAATGCACGCATGCACCTTCAACGCCGAAACGGAGGAAAAAAGTTGGCAAAAAGGGCCACTTTTGTTCAAACTGAAAATGCTAAGTGCTGAACATCCTAGTGACGTCATAATTAATGGGATGCACACTGGTTTATGTGAAGACTGAACGAATGATTTCCGAAGAATTCACAAGTCACCGTCTTATGTAGGTCCAAAGTTACTGCATTGGTAATTGCCGCTTTATTTATGCGGGCCTTCTGCTACATTCTAACCTACCATTTAGTTATTAGAAACGAATATAAGCTTTGGCCGCAAGTGGCAGGGATTCCTACCTAACTTTAGATACATTTATGTAACAGGCGAAGATACTCAGCTTCCCGTATGTCGCCCTGCATAGCAGCTACCTCTGAAAGATAGCGTGCTTACATGTTACAGAGCAGTAGCTTCCGAATCAAATACCAATCCGGTCACCACTGTCCCGCAACCACATATAACATTACCAGACAAGTTTACAGTTCACAGAAGCAAGTTTTTAGAAAGCGCTATGTAGTTTATGGTGGGGAGACAGATATCCACCGCTAGTGTCCTTCCCGTAAGGGCGTGGTGGGTTCCAAGACCTCACCCAGACACTACAACGAATTAGATGGAGATCCGCATCTCATCCGTCACCACGTGCTACGGAGTTAACGTTTATCTGTCATTAGGGTTCATTCCAGAATGCCCAGAGATGCACTGCAGGCCGGTAGTATATAATATTATTTCTTTTCGCAGTGCTTCCTACATTAGCAGGGGTATCTAACTAATTAGTATCCGAAGATACAGGGGGGAGATGTATGTGAATCGGCACTAGTTATCACCGCTTGAAAACCTCCGATAGGTTCCCAGAGTCGGATCCTGCTAACGTGTCGATAGGGAATCCAAACAATTATTAAGCCTTGCGGCTGGTGGCTCGTGGAAAGAGACAATAACAAGGTAATTGGCCAATTTTATACAACCTAACCGGTGTGTGGGGTTACATATCCAATACATCCAGAAAAGAGGCGGACACTATGCGACTCTTATGGAGAAATTGTCCCTACCACTTTTAAACCTATCCTATTGAGCTAAAATAGCCACGTTTAGTTGGTAACATGTCAGGCTCAAACAATTAGAGCATGATCAGTGACCTCAGTGTAAAATTGAAGCTAGGGGAGAAGTGATGCGGATATATGTGTTGCTGTATAGTATTACCTAACATACTGCATTCTAGAGTTTTTATAAATAAACAAAACATAGTAACTAGAATGGCTACTTGCCATATACACAACTAAGTAATACAATGGAACAATATGTATCACAGGTCATTGGACCTTACGGTGCTGTTAGTTGGGAGCACCCACAGTAAAATAAGGATAATATTCACATCAAACAGAAAATATAAAATTGCAGTCATAAGGACCGGTAAGGTACCTATTAGGCATCAGTACCATATACGGAAATAATGAAGTATACAATAGTATAGCTACTTGAGTACCTCTTGGTCATCGTTGCAGTGAAAGTTCATAAGTCACTGAAATTGAGGCGCTAATATGCAAATAGCGCAAGATGGCACGATCTGTAATGCAGGGAAGATTTCCGCAGGCAGGTTTCCGCAAGCAGGTTTCCACAGGCAGACATTGATATGGCACACCCTCATGATGGTGAAGAAGAACGGGTAATAAGATGTCCATTAGATAGTCATTTAACTGACACATGATTTAAACAGTTTGTTGTAAAGTTTCCGTCCGACGACGGTGGTGTGAAAGTTGAAGGTTGCCCATTAACATATAGGGCTAATGTCATGATTAATTATGCAAGTACAATAACTGGGTACACAGTGCGGGATACGTTGCATAGCTCTTGCGGCGCACCGAGCAAAGTCCCACCAGACTATGGTCTAAAAGTTAATTATCACATGCGACATGCAGTGCGGAGGTTTGAATCCCCATTTCAGCGTGGTCGGAAGATCCGGCGAGTTATCCACTAAGAATCACCATCAGCTCTACATCCCGTAGAATTACATCGGGCCCACAAGGCCCTTTCCGCAGACAAGCTCCCCAGGAAAGTCCGGATGCAGGAGTTATTACTTTAAATTATTTTGTCCGTGGATGGCCGTCTGGGAGTGTCCAAAATTGTTGTAACGCGGAAAGTCTCAAGACTGCCCACCGGCGCCGGAGAACTCAATTCCGAATGGCACCGCGATGATGATCGATGGAATCACCATCAGCCTGCAGTTGTCCCGCATCTGGCCCACGCTGGTCCAGCAGTCTTCCTGACGGGTCGGTTTCCACGCAGATGATGCTCCTGATCTTCGATTTTTCGTCCCTTTTATACTACTCGTGACGTCAGAGGCAGGTGCTTCAGCCAATCCGTGGGCGAACTGTAGCCAATCAACGTGCCGCTTGAAGCGGTAATGTGGCTATCACGTGAACAGCACATTCCCCATTCAATTAATGCATACACGTGATTACGACATCAAAAGCAATATTTTGTAAATATTTTAATGGGAGTTTTGTTGATATCTCGGCCATTTCTGGTCCGATTTTAAAATGGTAAAAGGTTCTCTAATCCTCGTTTTATTCTGGTCATGATCGGTACCAAGAACAACGAGAATACTATGATTTAAGGAAATCACAAGTTTACAAGTTTATTCGGTAAACTATAGGCATACACTTTCTCCCAATTCCGACACGTGTTATCAGGGAAGCTCTGACGCGCGCATGTGCACTACGCATTCTAACGGACTTGGCCGTTTTTAACGAAAACCTCACGTATAGGGCTTATATACGCATACTATCCTACTCATGGGGGGTGGGGGAGGGCGTGCTTGGAGCGAATCCAGAACGGCCATCCCGTACTCAGCTTAGCTGGGACGGTCAGTAGCCTATGTGTCCGGTCGATCCGTACTACACTAGCATCTAAAAAAAACCTTCTGGAGTGAATTCCAATAGATTAATCAACCGTGGCTCTTCTGTTATGAATATGTTACTCACGTGACTAGACTTATCAGTCTATCACTACTGAATCCCAGAGTTCCAGAATCTCAACTTCCAGACGAGCATACAGGTAGCGGGGTAAGCCATTCAATATTTAAAACCAATTTAACAGGAACCCCTTGCTGACATGTACATGATAAAACGGTATATTTCATTACATCATAAACTATTTTCCGTATTTGGCCTTTCACCTTTAGGTTGAAAGGGTTATACGTGGCCATGGCTTCTTTTAATGCACAGGTCTACACAATCTGTCCAGCACTGGAAAAGACAGTTCTGTTAGTTCATCTCTAAGAAAAGAGTGTATAATTCTAAACGTCTAAAATACAAGTGTTTATTACGGAATGCAATACAAACAAGAGCAATCTCTATTGCAGATCCTTCAGATTTCTTCGTGTCGCATATAGAGAGTTGAATCATAGTGTACTGTCAAACCCTTTCTTGTGCTAAAATCTTCAGACCAGTAGTTTCCGGGATATGCATAAATCCAGAATTTGATCTGATTCGGATCCCGGTTTTTTTTATCCGGATCATGGTCAAAGTCTGGAAATCATAGTTTACAGCAATGTAAAATTTGATCCAAATCGGATTAGTAGCTTTTGACATACGGCTCGGACATACAGTTTCTATTGTTAAAAACTACACAAAACTAAGCTATGACGAGATGACTCGAGTGGTGGAGGCATTAGATTGCATACGAGGCTATCGAAGGGGGAATGCCCCCACCCATACGTCCTGTGTCACCCATGGATACATACCTGAACAAAAAATGTTAATACTAGATTTACAAATCGCTTTCCTTTTAATATGTCAAAAATGTTCTCAGATCGAGGCAAGTCTATTGATTCAGTCAAGATAACTCTAAGGCGGCATTTTGCTCTTAATGTGCTTAGAATGTGTTAAACTTACCGCATGACATGGCCAGAATGTGCAGCATGCAATGACAGTTATTATGCCAGGGACTGTTATTGACATTAGAGGTTTCTTCAAGCGCAACTATCTCACCTTTTTGAGAGAAAAAACAATAAATCCAAGATAGACTTCACAGAATATTTTGTTAAAATACATATGCCACACGATATCCCTCCTCGCTGATTGGTCATGAGGAATATTTCAATATGTGACGTCATCTCAGTTGCATATTAGGCTAATAATCTATACATAGAGCCTTACGCTTTGTGAAGGAGATCTCGCGAGACACGAATGATTAGGCCACGTCCTAGCCACGTTAACCGTATCTAAGTGTTGCCTAATATGCAAATGAGATGAAATCACATATGTTACAACACTCCTGAGAACCAATGGAGGAATCCAATTTTAGCCTTCCTCGCCCATCTCTAAGTAAGCTCCACCTACGCTTTGCCCGTGTTGGGATCAATCGGTTCTTGCACTCTGAATCTCAATTTGCAGAAAACTATATAGGTACGTATTATTACGGTACTGTGTTCTGCGGCTGTAGTAGTAGAAACATCATACAGCTGCAATCAGTCCTTCGCTTTTGCCCACTGTGTCTTGTCCTTAGCCGAAATCTTAGCTTCTTCAGGTCCATTCTTGACTTGAGTGTACCGAGTCCTGCTTTCTTGCGGTCACCTCGTAGCATGCCTAGCAGATGTATGCACTGACGTCCTCTCCTGGCTTTGTATTTGCTGGCTCCGAGTAGGGCGAATTCCAAGGCTCTTTGTGCTGGTGTCTCTTCTGGCATCTTTAGCACATGGCCAAACATTGCTGGGCTACCGTTACAGACAGTGGCGACGTATTACACATCTTGTATAGTGTATCATTGGAAATTATGCTGTCTGGCCATCGGTGTCCAGTGATGGTGCGTAGGTGCTTGCGGTGGCAGTCATCGAGTTTGTCTAGAGCTGCCTTTGGAGCTGCCCAGCTGTTACAGTTATACAGCATCAAGGATACGCATGTTGCATTGTATAAACGTAGCGTTTTTATCAATGGCATCTTTGATCTACGAATCCATAGCTTCCAGAAGGACTGGAAAGCTATGTTCCCCATGACGCAGCGTGCAGCAATGTCAGCAGTACTGCAAAGCAGTGAACCCAGGATTTTACTTTTCTTCCATGGTTCGCCGCCCCGAAGTGGGAATAACCATTCAGAAAATAATGAAAGTGTCAAGACAATGTGAAGTAGCATCAAGAAAAGCAAACCAAGCCCTGGGCCTGATAGATCATACAATAAAATATAAATCCCCACCAGTTATTCTCCAGATTTACAAATCCCTCGTATGATCTCACTTAGACTACTGTATTTCCTTCTGGTTCCCACACATCTAAAAAGACATAGACTTACTTGAGTGAGTGCAACACAGGATGACACGCATGATCCAAGGTTTACCAAGTATACCATAAGAAACACGTGTCCAGAAACTAAATCTTACAACATTGAAAACCAGGAGAATACGAGCTGATATGATAGAAGTCTACAAAAGGGTTTCTAACCAAGATCATATTAACCCAAATGAGTTCTTCACAATGGCATCTACACACACTAGGGGACATGCACTTAAACTTTATAAACAACCCTGTCGACTTGATCTACGCAAGTCTTTCTTCACAAATAGAGTTGTTAATGTATGAAATTCTCTACCAACAGAAACAATTAACGCTCCAACATTAAACACATTAAAAAACAACCTAGACTCATTCTTCAAGTCATAGGGTTTTATATAAACCTACGGTCGTCTAACTCCCAAAATCGCAGTCACTTCTGCACTGAAGTACTTGACTGCAATCACTGGTAAATCACTGGTAAATGCAAATTTACCAGGGCTAATGAAACAGGCATTTCATTCTAAATTCCCTGGAAACCTATTTTCAAGTGAGGTATATATATATATGAAATATCATATTTATTTTGAAAACATTTTGACCGAAACTCTCCCTACCTTTAGTGAAAACAGCTTTCAATCAGCCTGTGTTAAAAATAATTAATCAGATTCTAGCAATGAGCTAGAAACTTATCATGTGTATTTGTGCAGAAGGAACGAGTCATTGGCTCGCTATCGCATCACAGAGAAGGAGTATTGTGCATGTATTGGCAAATTATTGATAACATACAGATGTGTGTGTAGTTTTTGTAGCGGTTGTCATGTTCTATCTGTCATTGTATCTAAACTAAAAGCATTTAGATTAAAATTTGGTATCATTTAAAACACACATTGTCGCATGGATCATCTAGAGTTGATTAAAAATTTCAAGTAGTTCGTATACAGCAGGGGTTTGAATTAGGGTCTTATGGGGTTTTCCTAGTTGTATCTATAGTGAAGAAATTGCTTTTTTGGAGCACCAAGAGGTCGCCGTATGAATGCAAAACTGGGTACAATGCTCTTCTAGTTAACATAGTAAGATTTCGATCCCTGGAAAATGCCCATATTTATATACATTTGTTGACGTGTTGACATGTAAGCACGAGTCATGACTAGGGCTGTTCGGTTATGGAAATAAATAATCGATTATGATGGCTATAAAATAATCGATTTAATCGTATAATCGATTATTTAATCTTCGAACTTTGAAAGTAGCAACTACGTAGTGAGTGAGTGTGGGAGAGGAGGGGGTGGAGGGAGAGAGAGAGAGAGATAGAGAGAGGAGAGTAAAGCTTTCTTAAAATTAATAATAATAATAATAATAATAATAATAATAATAATAATAATAATAATAATAATAATAATAATAATAATAATAATTAAACAAGAGGCCCAAGGTCACGTGACGCTCACCTGGACAATTAGCATTTGAAACATTTGCATTTAAATGTACATTAAACAAGATGGAAAAAAATTTCAAGCACAATTCTGAATGGAAATTCTCGCTCCTATGATCATAGGATCATTTTATTCAAGGAGAAGAAGCAATTTGACAATTTGCGGTAAATTGTTAATAAAATGTAAGATTTTTACCCCAAAAAATGAACATATGAATCAAAATTCCGAATGCAAATTCTGAAGGCCATCACCACAGGATCCTTTCAGCCTTGAAATCGCTCAGAATGGTAATGAGAAGAAGCAATTTGAGAATTTCCCGTAGATTTATCATAAACATCTTTTTTTGATTGATTGGTTTATTCCACAATAAGCCATAAGCTCTTGAGTGTACATTTAAAACATGACTGTCTATATAGAACCCTTTGTGACGTAATGATTGTGACGTCATCATACACGCGCTGAACTGATTATGACGTCATACTAGGTCAGATGATTAATGGATACTTTGGAAAGGTGAATTCGTACACGTGTCAGACTATTAATCATTTAAGACTGACTATATCGAGGCATTCATGGCGTCATGATTGTGGCGTCATCTTACAGATCACGTAGTTGATTATGACGTCATATGATCAAGGGATATACTTGGAAGGGTCCATTTTATCATGTATATATGTATAGATCTTAAAGGTGCATATCCACAGCAGAATGCCCGAAAACAAAACTGCTAAAACCACATGCTCCTAGAGGCCTAGACTGTGCACTCAGATGCAATGAAACGAAATAAATCCCAGCACACGATGATTTGACTACGCATATTAATTAATATAATTTCTTTAAGCTGCCAAATTGAATTAGAGGCACGAGTCTCCCATTCAAATCACAACTAACCTTACGAAATTTATTTATATGGAATGAAATCATCATGCGCCATGGCTCACCCCGCCCCAATCGAGGTACACAATCCAAGCCCCCAAAAGCACATAATCTCAACAATTCTATTCTCAAGCACTCTGGCGCGAGCATGCACCTTTAATTACTGTAAGTTGTATTGATTGTCTCGCGTTATTTATGATGATTTGCCTAAACAGGCAAAAATACAAATAAATATCATATCATATCATATCTAGGATAAAACAAATGGCCTAACGCTCACCTGGGACATAGGACCCTCAGATTCCGCACAGCTAGATATTTACCAAACAACGTTGATTGTGAACCTATTTGAGAGCTTACGACCACATACTTCTTTTTAGCAAAGTTTGACAGATGTACAAATGTGTTTTGACAGTATCCGATGACCGCTTCCTAAAATGTAAGATGTTCACCAAAATTGCGCAATCAACCTATTACCGAGCACCATTATGTATATAATTTAGGGAGACTACGGTGTCTTGCTGAGGAAGCACTCACTCTACGAGTTCATCCCGCTTCAAAATGCGTTGTAAGCAAAAGCCGCGAGTCCCTTCAGAACCTGATCATTTGTGGAATTTAATAATTCGGTCAGTAGTAGGGTTTTATACTTTTCTTTCGGTATTCTTGATATAGTGGGCAAACTAAAATAAAATGGTACTCGTCTTCCAGATCGTCGCATGAGAAGCATATTCTCTCAATCAACGGTGTTGCTAAAGGCTTATGCCATCGACCCGTTTCTACATGTAACTTGTGCGAACCCGTTCGAAGCTGGCACCACACCTGTCTGTGTTTGGCAATTCTAACTTTGTCTAAATAATGTTTATATGATAAATCCGGCGAAATATGTTTATATAACCTACATTTACTTCTATTTTCTAATTGCCCCTTTCATTTTTGAGTGAAATTATCCATAGCCCTTTGCTTGTACAGACTAATAAAATGTCCCCTATCGAGATTCTCGCCTTGCGTTTCCCATGCATAATTAAATCCGCGAGTACATATCAACTCTGTTTTCTGACCCAGTTATTACAGTAATTATTATTAAACCAGTCATTATACATTGCTTTATACAGACATTTTATTAATTTGTGATCGTCAGATTCCAGAATCTTGAAGCAATATTTTAAAATTCTTACTTCTCTCATCCGGTACAGAGGCACCCTCCCCAACTCCCCATATATAATACAATTTGGGGTACTTTGCTTTACTTTTAAAATCTGTTTACAAAACCTAAGATGACACTTTTCGGCTTCGTAACCTCGGTGGAACCCCCATACCTCACTACGATAAGATAAAATTGGTGTCACCAGTTTGTCAAACAGTTTACAATAATGATCTGACTTTAACCCTATAAACTTGCCACATGATTGTTGTAATGAAAATACAGCCTTTTGCCCTCGCTCGTCTAAAGTTCTCTGAGCCTCCGTAAAGGAACCTGTGGTACTAAATAAAACTCCTAAGTATTTAAAATGTTTCACTATTTCTAATTCAGACCCGTTAAGGTACCACTTATCCCCCCCCCCCCCATCTCCGAGTCTACCCCCGCGCCTGAAAACCATGACCTTTGTTTTGTCAATATTCACGGTTAAACACCATCGATTGCAATAATCTGCTAGAATATCTAACTATCTCTGAAAACTGCGCCTACTTTCTGCCATTCATATTATATCGTCGGCATATAGTGTTAGAAATAAATTTACCATATATATATATCCACCCCATTCCCTCCCTTTCTATACAGCTCATCTTCAAGATCGTTTACATACATGGCAAAAGGGAACGGCGACAAACGTTCCCCTTGTCTTACTCCGGTTCGACATGTAAAATATTGCGATATGGTAGAATTTACTCTAACTCGAGTTTTTACGTCATTCTACATTGACATAATAATATTTATCATGTTTCCCTTAACACCTATTTTTAACAATTAATACCATAAACAGTCATGCACCACGTAGTCAAACGCCTTTGTATAATCGACAAAGACACAGTACAACTTCCTCCCTTTATCTAACAAGTGAGAAATTACACCACTTAGGACATATAGATTATCTACGGTACCCATACCGGTCCTAAAACCTGTCTGCGCTTCTACGTATTTACCGTTTAATTCCGCCCATGTATTTAACCTATTGTTCCCTATTTTTGTAAATAAATTACCTAGTGTACTTAGCAGCGTTATTCCTCTGTAATTCTTAAATTTCCCTTTTTGTGCAGAGGGACTAAAATGCCTTCCGACCATATTTTAGGAAAACATCCGCTACTAAGAATACTATTGAACAGTAAATTTATAAAAGGCAAAAGTTCGTTTACAGCATTTTTGAAAAATTCGTTTATCAACATGTCAGCTCCGGCGCTCTTACAATTGTTTAATTGACTTACTGCCTTTCTAATCTCGGTTATCGTCGTGTTTAACTCGTCAACGTTACTACTGTTGTTCGTCCTTAGTTCTTCCTGGACGTAGTTAATTATATCAGGCTCAGCTTGGTAGAAATCGCCAGTAGGATTATTTACCTGTTTGAAAAGGTCGACGAAATCATCGAGATCTATGTTTATTTTACTTCTTACCGGATTTCAAAATTTTCCAGTATTGTTTACTATCTTTATACTGCGCGTTAAGTAGATTCCTGGTTAAAATTCCAGATTGTTTTATATTGTTCATTTTAACAGACCACTTAAACTCGGTTCTTGATTTTATCATGTTAGTCCGTGACATTTCAGACTTTTCTTTCCGGTACCTATTAAGTGCCCGAAAAAAATGCGTTCGCTTTTCCTCACATTCTATTGAATACTTGAAAACTGACCTTTTTCTATTACTAAATGTGTCATCGCGATATTTATTAACTAGGAATTGTTTATCAGCTGCCGTTTTTATTGCTTTGGTGAATTTATCAACACCCTCTGCAATGGTAATTTCGCTTATATTGAGTGGGTCAATTAAAATCGTGGTCATATCTTTGAGTAAATTTTGTACGCGCTCGGCTGACAAATTCTTTCTAAATTCGTCTTCCAATTCGGGTTTCCAGCTGTATTTTCTGTCTAAAATTGCATCGCGTAGTTTGATCGGGGTCTTATAGGTCGCTACAGTGTTTACATTGATTTCACACTTAACCACGCTGTGGTCTGATAATTCGTTCGAGGCTTCAACTTTAAGGTCTTTTATCATACTTAAGTTTTGCATAGAGCACAAGAAGTAGTCTATCAGGCTCTCTCCCCTTGCTGTTACGCATGTTATTTCCCCAGCCCCATAATCACTCCCCACCCTACCATTAACAATTGGCATACCCGAGCCTTTACAAAAATTTAATAATTTATATCCATTTTTATTTGTCCTACCAGTATCTTTAGAAAATCGTTTTATATTTATATCTTCCACATATTCTCCATCAAGAGCTAAATAGCGGGAAATATCATTTTCAACAAAGTGTGGCAGGAGTTTAGTTTTAGCATTAAAATCGCCACATATTATAAACATACAATTATTTTCAACATCACGTTTCTTATTTACAAAGTCGGTAAGCCTGTCAAAAACATCATGAACCACTTGTCCAATTCTAGGCGAACCATCTGGAAGGACATAACACACACACACACATAAATACAAATTACTATTGAGGTTGAAGTATTGCTTGTCTAGTTTAATCCATACAATATCATCACATTCCTTCTGTACTAGTGAAATTCCCTTCTCAATACAAGATTTATAGTAAATTATCAATCTGCCTGAGTCGATGTTACAAGTCCATTAGCATTCCACAATGCTATACGGAGCACAATGGATTCAGAATATCCTTCGGTGCTATTAATTGTATGGGGCATAGCAGTGAAATCATCATTATTATTATTATTATTATTATTATTATTATTATTATTATTATTATTATTATTATTATCCCTAGCATTCGCAGTATCAACATTACCAGTAGTTATTGTATCCCTAATACTAGGAATTGTAGTAGCCTCAGCAGTAACGGTAGCAGTAGTAGCAGTATTAGGAGTAATAGTATTAGTAACAGTGGCAGCATCGTTAACGATAGCGATAGCGGTAGCCGTAGCCGTAGCCGTAGCCGTAGCCGTAGCCGTAGCCGTAGCAGTGGCAGTAGCGGCATCATTAGCATTAACAGTAGTATCGGCATACGCTCTAGCAGCAGTAGTTGTCGTATCAGTAGTGATGTTACAGTAATTAACATTGTAATAATTGTCACTCTCATCTGTAGTTCTATTGTAATTATTCTTAATATTGTGATCATTTTCTTTGTAATAACGTACAGTAATTGTATCCCAATTGGATTCAGGTGTGCGCGCTTAGCGTTGTTGTTGTTGTCGTCGTCGTCGTCGTTGTTCGACGTGCTATGATTGAACATTATACCACGGTTACAAAAATATGGTGAAGACTTTGTTAAAGCAATGATGTTCTCCAGCCTGTTTGGGTGGTGTAATGTGGGTCCCGCTGAGATTGCAGGGTGGGATGCGCCCATGCAGTCTGTTGTTTCGCGTTTCCATTTGGGAGGAGCGGCCATCGTGAGCGGTTCTAGATCTCCAAAAGCTGTCCGTTGTTAGGTCCATCCATTAAGTTCATATGGTACACGTGCTGTTGTTGCCGTTCGTTTATCACATGTCCCTGTTCTATTGGTATATTTTCGACAACATTTCCCCCATAAAGGTTGTGTCATAATATATGTTTTCCCCACCATGGGGGTTGATTTTGTGTTCGGTCGAATGCGTTTGTTATAAACTCGGGTTGTTGTTGTTGTTGTTGTTGTTGTTGTTGTTGTTGTTGTCATAAATTTCTAAGATTTTCACCCAATAAATTGATCAATCAAAATTCTGAATAGAAGCTCCACTATAGAATCCATCTTACCAAAGTTGGTTGAAATATGTCTAGCAGCTATGGAAGGAGTAGCATTTTGACCATTTCCGGTAAGTTTTTAATAAAATCTCAGATTTTCGCCTAAAAAAAATTGACGAATCAAAATTCTGAATGGGAGTTCTGGAGCCCATCACCACAGTATCCTTTCAGACAAATTTTGTTGAAATCACTCAGAATGGTAATGAGAAGCAATTTGACAATTTGCGATACATTTTTCATATAATCTAAGATTTTCACCCAAAAAACTGATGAATCAAAATTCCGAATAGAGTTTCTGGAGCCTACAACCATATGGTCATTTCAGCCAAATTTGGTTAAAATCGCTCAGAATTGTAAGAAGAAACACTTTGACAATTTCCGGAACATTTTTCATAAAATTTAAGATTTTCACCAAAATAATTGATGAATCAAAATTCCGAATGGAAGTTCTAGAGCCCATCACCACAGGATCCTTTCAGCCAAATTTGTTCGAAATTGCTCAGAATGGTAAGAAGAAGAAGAAGAAGAAGAAGAAGAAGAAGAAGAAGAAGAAGAAGAAGAAGAAGCAATTTGACAATTTCCGGAACATTTTTCATAAAATTTAAGATTTTCACCAAAATAATTGATGAATCAAAATTCCGAATGGAAGTTCGAAATTGCTCAGAATGGTAAGAAGAAGAAGAAGAAGAAGAAGAAGAAGAAGAAGAAGAAGAAGAAGAAGAAGAAGCAATTTGACAATTTCCGGTATATTTTTCATAAAATCTCAGATTTTCACCCAAAATTTCGAATGGGGATTCTAGAGCCTATAGCCATATGATCCTTTTGGCCAAATTTTTATTGAAATCGGCAAGAATAATAAGGAGAAGTAGCAATTTGACAATTTCTGGTACATTTTTCATAAAATCTAAGATTTTCACCCAGAAAATTGATGAATCAGAATTCCGAATGGAAGTTCTAGAGCCCATCACCACAGGATCCTTTCAGTCAAATTTGGTTGAAATCGGCCAAGTGGTTAATTAGGAGTAGTGTTTTAAAGCAAAGGTTGGCGGACGATGGACGGACGACTTACGGTCGCCATAACATAAGCTCACGTGGCCCTTCTGGCCAGGTGAGCTAATAATAATAAATAAATAATAAATAAATAGATTGCTAAAAATGCCTGATTGTCTAAAAATAACAGAATACGCAATTTCGTAAATTGGTTCCTAGTAAGGTTTAGATGGTGTCAACTAAGTAGGTCCTATGAAAAAACCGCAAGACGCTCAATAGGGCAGGCTATATCGACCAGCTCCTGAATACGAGGAACAACCCCGCCCAGTATAATGAAGTCAATTTGGAATCCATTGTTCACTCGTTCCCATTGGATAATGGTTTTAAGAAACTGGCACGTAGGCCCAGATTTCCAAGCCAGTAAAAAGGCGCCAATTTAATTTTAACATTACAGAGATTAGCTTTTAATTATATAGAGCTTGCCCGTAGCACCTATCTACGATGGTTTTCCTATTTTTCAGCATTGGAAAAGATGACTATTTTGAAAATCATTTGACTGCGGATGGAGCAACAGCCTTAAGTCAAATTAGTTACTAAACAATCGGCAGAATTTATGAAAATTTGGATTGAAGATTTGTGAATTTATATTTTTTTTCTTATTATGATATAGATTTTGCCCATAGTGCCCATCTACGACGTTTTCCGATTACCCGGCATTAGTAAAGTCGAATATTTTGAAAATCATTTGACTGCAAGTGTTAGGCAGCAACAGTTGTAAGTTAAATTAGTTCCAAAACAGCCGTCAGAATTTGTGAAAATTTGCATTGAAATTTTGTGAATTTCTTATGCAAAACTAATTCATTTTCTTATTTTTTTACGCAAAATGGCCACCGACTCTTCAGTCTATAGCCATCAGAGGGGTTGGGGTGGGGGGGGGGGGGACGCTATTAAACAGTAGCAATCAAATGCTTCCGATCACCGGTGTCAATGGTAAATAGCGTGCCCGCGGACAATAAACACAAAAGAAGGAATAGTTCTTGCAAAAAGATATGGGCAGTATTAGCTAAGGGCTAGGAAAAGCAGCTTATATTTTTGGTCAGTCCAACAATTTTTCCATCCATCCGTTTTCTCCAGGCCAAACTCCTCAACAGAGAGAGGAACAGACAAAATTAAGAGCAGGCAGTGATGAGAAAATTGCACTACTGCATCAACAGAGCGTAGCAGATCAAATTTGGGTCATTTAGGAGGGTAAATTTATGAAAAAAATACCCTAAACCCCAAAAAATTCTAACAAAACGTTTGTCAGTGGGTTTTTTAAACTTATTCGATTCATTGAATGGCAAGAAAAAAGTCTACCAAAATCTGACACCCGGAAAGGGGGTAAAACTGGGTCACATCCAAGATGGCCGCCACTGATCCTGAAAATAAAGAAAATGGCTATAACTTCCTTATTATTCGGTGTGAAACAGTAATTTATATGTCTACTCTCGGGGTTTAAGGGTCAAGGAATTCATTGGCTTATAGTCACTTGAAGGAAATGGTACTAAGGCTTGGTAATTTCCACTTCCTCATGAATCTGCTTGGAGCATTAGGTACACTGATGGAGGACATGACAAAAACATTCTGGAAGTAGTATACAGTGAAAATGCTGTAGTGCATATGATGACTGGTAAATCGGTTCAAAGGGCATTCCGTGGACATCAGCTGGTGGACAAGGGTCTTCATGAAATGGCTAAAGTCTGTAGCTGATAAACATCCTGAATCCGCCTCTCTAGTAGAAGAGACAGATAGAATGTATTCATCCTTATTGAAGGGTGACATCACTCTTGAAAGTCGTCAATGAGGATCAGCGAGGAATTTAATAAAAGAAAGCTTAGCTTAGTGCGCAATCCAAAACGAGTCAGTTGTGAATAGGTTATCAGCGGATGCTTGGTACTGCACGAGCACTGATAAAGGCAGATCGCACTGGGTCTTGCGTGAATCACTTGCGTTCTGTTGCTGATGCCTTGACGATATTTGCTGCAACAGGATATTATAACTACTTGAAGTGTGCATATCTCTACATCCAAGAAATGAGTCAACGGGAGAGCAAATGCCCAGATGTCTACATGAAGTTTCAAGATGGCTTCCATATTATTCGTTGAACAAATCAGTTTTGTGCAGGCTTCAGTTGCGATCTAGTCATTGTGCAAACACTTATGAGGTCTAAAAAGTACAGACGGCTTGACTCATGACAGTAAGATGATGGAAGAACAGCGAGCATTGTGGGCAATATCAGACCCTATAATGTCTAAGTTCAACATTGCTATGCAGGAGTTCAATCATCTTGCATACACCACAAGTGAACAACACAAAGATTTGACTGATGCGAGGATTGAAAGGGATCCATCAGACCTTTCGAAGATAAGCACAAAGCTAACTTCATGTTCACCTTTCTCCTCTGACCTTGCATTGAGAAACATCATCAATGGTATAGTGGCAAAAGAAGGCACCAATGTACATGAATATGAGTCCATTGGATGAAACATCATTGACAGAATGATTGGACAGCCCGTATTTTCATTCTCTTTTAAGACCCTGCGAACTTCATCTGCTGTGAAGGTTGCTCCTGACAGAACCATTGATCCTAACCTACTGTTCCAACGATTCCTTGTGGTTTCCAGGACAAGAGATCTGTCTCTCGAGGAGGGGATGAGATACGAGCTGAGTTCATATCCGTCATCCCTTTTCGAGGACAATAACATCTTGAGAAAGGCTAACAAACCTCAACTTGTCCAAGCCATCACTGACCACTGTAACAAGATGCCATCAAGTGAAGCAACATCAGACACCATCCCACAGACTGAAAGATATATAATACACAAGCTAAAGTGGGAAAAAGGAGATACCTATGGTAAAATAGTTAAGTAACCACTATGGGGTAGCAACTGTTGTGTTTGACGGTTATGGGGCGGTTATGGGACAGGTCCTTCAATCAAGAATAACACACACCAGAGACGGGGACAAACCATTATTTATCCGATTGTGTACTTCACTAGTGAAACAGAGTTTGAAGGATCTATGCATTCCACAACTCTAATTGGAGAGGACACTGACCTGTTGATTCTTCTTCTCCATTTCACTCCAGGAGATCGGAAACCACTCTATTTTAGATTGGACAATCAGGCAAGAGGTATTCCAAAAGTGTACAACATCAATTGGTTAAAGCGTCTTCATGGCAGTGAGTTGTGAACACAAATGTTATTCTTGCATGCATTCACATGATGAGATTCAACGTCTCGTGTTCATGGTGTTGGAAAGAAATCCGCCTTCCAAAAGCTTGTGAAAGGCGACCCAGTCCTCCAGTTCTGTGCAAATGCGTTCATTTTACGCGGCACGAAGCGCACTGACATATCAGACCATGACTTGGAGGGGATGGAGAGTGGCATTGATCATTTGGACTGGGGTTGGAGACGTGCAGACAATCAGCTTGTACCAATAATGTCTGATTTGAATGCTACACCAGACACTCTACTGGAGATCGCACATTTCAATTGCACAACTTGTTGCAGTTGCAGAAAAAGCGGGCTTCCATGTACTTCTGCATGTGGATCATGCCAACTTACATCTTGTGCCAATCAGGCGAACCAGATTTCTGAGGAATTAGAGGACGGTTATGAGGAGTAAAATTGAGATTGTGAGTTTAGCCTTTCAGACCTGGGTTCAGCTATTAATATCAGCCAATTATAATGTCCATAAAGAAACTATAGCTGGTCAATTAATTAGATACATCTGAAGTGCATTCTATTGATACATCTGTAATGCTGTGCCCATGGTCTACGTCAATAATATATTTATTATTATTAGTATTGCCACTTCACCCTTTATTGCTGGCCGCCATCTTGGATTTGTGGTTTTTGTTAGTTTTTATTTGTCGGGTTGGAATTTTATTGGCACCAGTGAATTGCGTACCTCTGAAAACAATGGGAGAGAAACAAGAATTACTGTTCTATCACAAAAATTAACGAAGTTATAACTATTTTAGTGATTTTAAGGGATGGCGGCGGCCATCTTGGAACTGACCTAGTTTTAACCCACTTCCGGGGGTCAGATTTTGGTAGACTTTTCTTTGTCATTCCCCACATCCAGTAGGGCCAAAACCGTTGGCAGACCTTTTGTTAGAATGTTTTGGGGGTTGAATGGTATATTGACCCGCCTAATTAGGTATCAACAACTTGTAAAGATAAAGAAATCAACAAAACTGGCAACCCAGTCAGTAGAAAATCAGCGCAAGAAGCAGTACAGACCCTGACACCCATTCAAACACATTAAAGAAAAACTGTAAAGAATATTTTAAACCTAAATCGTGATACCTTCTTAAACAGACGTGAAGAGCTTATTACCCGGAAATATATTGGTGAAATATACACTGCAATGCTAGTGAAATGCACAAAGCAAGTATATTTTTGATACAATACAAGACCCCGATCTGTACCGACAGATAACCTTTTAAACAAAGTTAAGTGGCCAGGATAGAACCGATACCGTGAACCTAGTTTTCTCCAACGAAAATGATAGAGTAGAAAATATTCTGACTGAAGACCCAGTGGGAAACAGCCACGACATCGTGATCTTTTTCATTTAGCTATCATATCTATGCCACCTATTAAACGATATCTTTACTGGAAACAGTGACAAACTATTAAATCAAATATTTTTGCTCGACAAAAAGGCCAAAATCGGCCTCAGCCGTTGTAATGATGACGATCTTGTTGACCATATGTGCAAATGTTAGGGTAGGCCCTATTAGCCTGATAAGTCAGGTTCTACCAGTACACGCGGCTAATAATATGGGATATATAGAAATATTTTCACATTACTATAATAAATATTTGGTGGTAGAATTATTACAATATTTCGCACAGCACGAGAACATAGTGAGTTCTACATGGCCTTATGTTCGAAAATTGGCTACAAGGCATGTAGAGATATTCTGGTACCGAATATAGTACATTATTGGAATTCGACAATGGTGTGCCACTACTAAATTGCATATGACGAAATTACTGTAAAGTAAACATTTTTAAACCTTTGATACTTTATTAGCGTATTCATTTACGTATCTAACCATATGGGTGAACTTCTGGGGTCGAACCTATTGCGAACAGTATGGTACAGAAAATCGTTGATCTGACAGAATTTGCGCCAATTTTCGGCATGGAATTGTGTACTATGAAATTACGTTCTTGTAGAATTTTATTTTTTTCGGAATACAACTAGCATATTTCCTATAAGTATTTGTGTGTGAAATTCTGGGGGTGAACGTATTGCAATGAAAACCATGAATTATCCTAACTTTCAGCTTATTTACGTTATGAAATTTTTTTTTCTATACCTATCTAAACATGGGTGATATTCTGGGCCGAACCCATTATGAGCGATATGTCAGGACATATCGACACCTATCTGAATGTGGTGAATGTGAACCAACCATATTACAATGGGGCCATATGGCGAATATGTAACTACATATTACCAAATTACTTGATGGTAGAATCGTGCACAAGCAGTAGTACATATTCAGTTATATACAGCTATATGTAAAATAAATGATTACAACCCGAGAACTGAGATTCTAATACTGAACATAGTAAATTGTTGGCATTTGACAACTGTCCGTCGCTACTAAATTGAATATTATGAAATTACTATGTGGTAGAAATCTCAAGATTCATTAGCGTATTCATATCCCTATCTAACCATATGGGTGAAATTATGTAGCCACCCATATTGGCGACGGTAGGGTATTGAAAACCACAGATCTGCCAGCATTGGAACAAATTTATGCGATGAAATCGCATACTACGAAAATACTTCACGTTCGAATTCTTTTAAATTCCCAATGTAACTAGCATATTCAAACTCCTATACGACTATGTGAGCGAAGTTCTGGAACCGACCATATTACGGAAAGTAGGGCACCGAAAACCACGAATACACCATCATTTAAGCTCAATTTTGAGTATTAAAATCACTTCATCTAAAATTTGTTAGATTTGGAATATAACTAGCATATTAAAGCTCAAGTCTATGTGGGGTAAATTATGGGGCTGAACATACTACAGACAATAGGGCACAGAAAGCTGTGGTGGTTTATTAATACAATGAACCTTTCCAGTTTAGCTATGCCCTGCCCATCTCTAGCTAAACTCCACCCATACCACTCTCGAGTTGGGATCGATGGATTTCTGAACTACTAGACGATAAATTTCAAGAAAACTATACAGGTAAGCCGTGAAATATTTTGACACTAAATTGACTGGGTCCTGTTGCTGCCTATGTCAGCAACAGCGCCCAGTCAAATTACTTTCAAAATATTCAGCAGCATTTTTATTAAATAACAAAAACATACAATTCGTACAACGTGTCAGATTATTAAGCATTTAAGATGGACTAAATCGAGTCAGTCATGACGTCATTATTATGACGTTATCCTACGCGTCACCTAATTAATTACGACGTCATATGACGTAATATGATGGATAAACAACCCGAAAAGGCCCATTAGCAAGTGGTATTAATTACCCTCGCTCCGTCAGAGGATGAATGTATTGTATTCGGGTCTATGTGCGTCCGGGATGGCAAGGGTCTACAATCTATGATTGGCCTTGTTAAAATATGTGACCTATAAATACGGGTGCTCTCTTAATACAAGTCGTCCATATTGTGTGGACCACGCATTAACAAGTGGTATTAGCCCTGTAATGCTGAATTTGCTCATGCCAATTTCAATAGAGGGATCCATTTCTAGGTATGCCACGCCTATTTCTAGATAAGCTCCACCCCTTTTTTGCGTGTTGGAATCGATGTCTATATATACGCTGAATAATGAATTCCCAGACTTCCAATTTCAAGGTAACTATACAGGTAAGCTGATGACTATTTTGAAACTAATTTGACTGGGTGCAACGAAAACCATGAATCGGCCTAAATTTGAGCCGAAATTTTTTCATGGTAGATAGATTTAAATCTCACTACTCCGTAAGCGTATGCCTATACCTATCTAAACATATGGGTGACATTGTGGGGTCGAACCCATTATGAGCGATATTCCAGGACATACCGATACCTATCTGAATGTGGTGAATGTGAACCAACCATATTATAATGGGGCCATACGGCGAATATGTAACTACCTACGATGAGATTACTTGATGGTAGAATTGTGCAAAAGCACTAGCTCATATTGAGTTATATACATCCATATATAAAAAAAATTATTACAAATCGAGAACAGACATTCTGATACCGAATATAGTAAATTGTTGGCATTTGACAACTGTCCGTGGCTACTAAATTGAATATTACGAAATTACTACATGGTAGAAAACTCAAGATTCATTAGCGTGTTCATATCGCTATCTAACCATATCTGTGAAATTATGTGGCCAAACCTATTGCAGACAGGTAATAGTAGGGCATTGAAAACCCGCAGATCTGCCAAAATTGAAACGAATTTACGCGATGAAATCGTATACTACGAAATTACTTCACGGTCGAATTTTTTCAATTCCCAATATAACTATCGTATTCAAATCCCTCTACGTCTATGTGAGCGAAGTTCTGGAGCCGACCATATTACATACAGACTGTAGGGCACCGAAAAGCACGAAACCCCCAACATTTAAGCCAATTTTTGCCTAATAAAATTCTTTCATCTTGAATTCGTTAGATTCGGAATATACCTAGTATATTAAGGCTCAAGTCTATGTAGGTAAAATTATGGGGTTAGACAATAGGACACTGAAAACTGTGAATCACCGGAGATTTAGCAAATTTTCGGTATGAAATTGTGCACTACGAAATTACTTCATGGTAAACTTTTTTTAAACCTCAATCCACTACTTCACTAGCGTAGTGATATACCTATCTAACTATATAGTTGAAATTCTGTGGTCGAATTTCCTGTAGACGTTCTTAACTTAGCACATGCATAGGCCTACACTTCCGGTTGAATTCTGTATTCAACAATCTGCTACAATATTATTGACAGCAGTTTTGACTGGAAATTTGGAACATTGGTGGTCTATCAATACTGCTACATAGTTGCATTGGCCCTACATGGAATTATTCCCACGGATGGATTAAAGACAAAAGGATACCACTGATAATCACACATCCATTATTCATTCGTATCACGCGAGTTCTCTTTCGATACGAGATCGAGAAATGTATCTCGTATCTAGGGGCATATTGAGTAGCCATTGACGTAGCGATTTCACGATCCACAGTGTTGCTTTTACAGTCTGCTAGGGAGATAGACTGGATCCCGGTCTGTCAGGTATTCGAAGTTGAGTCTGTGTAACAGTCTAGTCGTTGTGATAACGTAAGAAGATGACCGGTCATTACATCAGAGGTGTAATTTCGAAGAAGCCAAGCCTTTATTTTTAGATGGATCCATTATTGTTAGCGAACTCTGTCTACTTTTTCGCCCTCTACAATATTATTATGCGTGTTTTTCTTTTTAAATTTACCACACACATAGTACGCCTCAAGACTGTCTGTAACAAGTCTGTAATTTTTACCCTATCTCGAATGCAACAAATGTTAATCATACTATAATACAATACGGGAAAGGTTAAACAGACATGGCACATCATCGTCGTCCTCATAATTTATTAACCCTGTATTACTCAACTTGAGTCAAGAATATAAAATTTAGTTTTTGTTATTGAGTGCCTATTTGCAGGCCAATAGACGACTGTTTTGAAGAGTTACTATTGGAATGACTGGCTCAATTATCGAGCCAGTCATTTCAGTGGTGAATTTTCAAAAACGATCTCTTGACCTGCAAATTAACATCCTCAAGATCACTGTAGAGGCCGGTCTTGGCGGCCTCCTCATGAGAGGGTTAAAATACATTAAGAGAAGATGATAGGCTTACATGGGCAGTCGTTGTCGTTGCACTACTTAATACACATCTATGATAGCAACAAGTAGGTGGGTAGGGTGGGTGGGCTACCAGTCAAAATATTAAAAAGATATTCGTATAGTTGTCTTTATCTGAGATATTGAAATTTCGGTGTTAAACAGTCTAAAGGATTTTGTTAGAAAAACACACAATTGTGCCCAAGTAAGTCACATCTTGGTGGCGGTTGCTTAAAATGACTTCCACAGGCCTAACGTTAGTCAATCGGTCACTGAATCCGGATGGTATATTAATACATTAATACCGCGCTCGTGTTGGTATCGATGGATTTCTGAGCTATTTGACTATTAATTTCCAGAAAACTATACAGGTAAGGTGTTGACTATTTTGAAACCAATTTGATTGGGTGCTGTTGCTGCTTGTGGCAGTAACATCACCCAGTCAAATTAGTTTCAAAATATTCACCAGCATGTTTTGTAAATAGCAAAGACATACAATTCGTACAACGTGTCGGACTATTAAGCATTTAAGACGGACTAACTTGAGTCAGTCATGACGTCATGATTATGACGTCATCCTATACGTCACGTCGTTGATTATTACATCATATGACGTAATATGATGGATAGACAACATGAAAATGCCCATTAGCACGTGGTATTAATTATCCTCCCTCCGTCAGAGGACGAGTACATTGTATTCAGGACAACAATCTATGATTGGCCTTGTTAAAATCTGTGACCTATAAATACGGGTGGTCTCTTAATACAAGTGGTCCATATTGTGTGGGCCACGCAATACCAAGTGGTATTAGCTATGTAATGCTCAATTTGCTCATGACAATTTCAATAGAGAGATCCATTTCTAGGTATGCCACGCCTATTTCTAGCTAAGCTCCACCCCTTTTTGCGTGTTGGAATTGATATATATATATATATATATATATATATATATATATATATATATATATATATATATATATATATATATACGCTGAATATTGAATTCCCAGACTTCCAATTTCAAGGTAACTATACAGGTAAGCTGATGACTATTTTGAAACTAATTTGACTGGGTGCTTTTAAAGGTTTGCTGCCTCTCGCCGCAAAAACGCCAGGTCAAATTAGTTTCAAAATATTCAACACGATGTTGATTAAACAGTAAAGACATACAATTCGTACACTTGTCGGACTATTCAGTGTTCATGACTGAGCTCGATACGCCATTCATTTACACATTTTGGATTGTGAAGTCAACCTGTATATGAAGTAATTGATTATGACGTGTGCAATTCGCACACTTGACTGGCTATTCAATGTTCCTGGTGGAGCTAGCTACGTCATTCATTACACATTTTGATTGTGACGTCCAGCTACATCTGACCAAAACAATTATGACGTCATATACAGAGAAATCCATTATCATAGAAAATGTCCTATGTCTACTTGCCGTCCAAGAGACCATTGTGGTTTTTCTTTTGTAATTTACTACTGGAATTATAGGATCGGTTATCCAACCAGTCATTCCAGTGGTAAACTTTCAAAACAAGTTCTCCGGTGAGTAGCTAATGCAAATGGACATTTCTCACGATCACCGCAAGAAGCCATTTGTGGTCAATTAGGTAGAGTGCTAAAGTGGTCATATAAGAGATGCCGCGAGTGGGCGTGTGCTGGAGTACTTTCATCTGCAGAAGGAATGATAAAAATATTTTGTACGCAGTCCTCCAGTAAAAGAAGAGTACTTATTTAGAGTAGTTATTTAGAGTTCCGTTGGCTGTTTATTAAAATAATTAAGTGGTCATCGCAGCGCAAACTGTATTACAGTCGGACCAGAACAAATAAGAGAAGTCACCATGAATCACGTGCATGAAGATAATAATTATGAGATATCCAGCAATCTAAAAATAAAGCTGTGTCTTCGCACCGAGAATTATTAGATCTCGTATCGATGGAGATCTCGCGAGACACAGCCCCACAATCCCCTGCGCGAAATGGCCGCGCCTATAGGCAATTCTAGACAGCAATAAACATTCGCGTGCATGGACTATGACTCGGGAGGTACAGACTTGAACGTCAGCAATATATGTTTATGCCTTGTTAGAGCAATCAATCCATCGATGCATTAGTTATATTACAAGACTAAACATTGAATTATGCCGGATTAAAATAAATAATCGATTTTTGCTCGATTAAATGGATCTTTTCAATTTTTCGATTGTTTTATTTTACACTCGATTATATCGCCAGGAAAAACAATCGACTATCGATGATATTTTGAAATATAGATTAACCGAACAGGCCTAGTCGTGACAGCTTTTAGTGGTTTGTAAGCAATAGCTCTGATCAGTTTGTCTAAATAATTTCTTCATTACGTTAACATACAAGAAAAATTAATAAAATATTTATAAAAAAATTCTTCATGCATTTTTCTTTGCGATATTTCGATGGCATTTGACGGAGTCTGGCATAGAGGTCTGTTGTTTAAACTAGAGGAGCATGGGCTGGGAGGAAGTCTTACGTGGTTTAGGAGCTACCTGACTACTCGAAAGCAGTGCGTCTTAGTTAATCAAAACAAATCTCCACTGAGACAAATAGAAGCAGGTGTCCCCAGAAGCTTGGTACTCGGTCTACTCTTATTTTTAATTTATATAAATGATATCTCACAGAATATCGAGAGGATCTTAAGATCATACGCCAATGACACTGCATTATTTATTCTGCTCCAGCGCATCAGCCATCAAAATAGAGAGAAAACTAAACAGTGAGTTAAACGTAATTTCTGCATCGTCCAAAAAATGGTTAGTCCTCTTCAATGCAACAACAACGACAAATCTAAGTATCTTGTCTTAACCATTTCAAACGAGTTAAAATGGACTGCTCAAATAGAGCAAAGATCAAAGAAAGCTGCAAAGATCTTAGCTACCATGAGGCAGATGAAGCATACTTTAAGACGGAACACTTTATCCAAAATCTACACTGCATATTTATGCCCTGTGCTCGAAAATAGCAGTGAGGTTTGTGTTGATTGCCCTCGCCGTGATTCTGAAAGACTTGAATAGCTTCAAAATAAAGCCATGAGAATAATAACTGGCTTGTCAAAGTATACACCTTTAGAAATTCTTTATAAAGAGATTGGTATAATTCCCTTACACGAGCATCGTAAGCAAAAGAAACTCATATTATTCTATAAAATCATACATGGATATTGCCCCGATTGTATAACAGATATCATTCCTAGAAGGGTAGCTGATATCACAGACCATAACCTTAAAAATTCAGAAGATTTTATTCCACCGAACCACCATCTTGAAATATTTAAACACTCTTTCATACGTAGTGTTATCTAATTGTGGAATAACCTAGATATAACACTAAAATCAGCCACTTCAGTTGCGGGTTTCAAAGCAAATCTTACAAAAACTTATCAACGCATGCAAGACCAATTCACCATATACTATTCATTTGGTAAAAGATGCAACAATATCATAACAACTATATTAAGAAACAATCGCAGCCAACTAAGCAATGATCTGTACAGATATCACCTACTTGACACCCCAACTGCTCTTACTGTCAAAGCCCAGAAACCTCTTATCATTACTTTTTTTAATGTCCAAGATAGGCAAATGAAAGACGCGATTTATTTGATTCACTTTATGAAATTACCCCAGATATTTCCCTGAACATTTTCTTGAAGGGAAGTAATAAATTTTATACTGAAACTAATGAAGATTTATGAAGAGATGTACATAACTTTATAAGAAAAACAAATAGGTTTTAACATTATTGAAAGTTCTTTGTATACTCTGTCTAGCTATAAAGCGGTCAAATGTTAATACTGTGTATTTGTGTATGTATGGTGATCATTATTGATTTGTTTACGTGGTCACACCTGCCGATAGTGACCACCACATGGACCACCACGATGTGATCACTGAAATATATGCTTACCTAATGCAGTTTATCTCAAGTGGAAATTATCCTTTGCGTCATACGCCCACAAGGGTTGGTGATCGCTGTAGGCAGGTTTAGCTATACATCGCACTGGCATGCTTGTGATGAGTATGATAACATTAGTAACTGGTGTAGTAAATTTGAGCTCGCTCTTTCTCTCTTTTTCTGAATTATTTAAATATAAATATAAATTGTGTATATATATGCTGCCGTCTAACAATTCTGTAGGGAGAAGGCGAAACTAAGTTGCCAGAACTTGTGCCCAATCCCATTGTACAAATGTTACAATAAAATATGTTTTTAAAAACCTTGTTTAAGCTTTACATGCGGATAAAGGTAAACAGCTTTTGTAATTACGGCCCGTAATAGGAAGTAACAGTACACAGTCAAATTAGTTTTAAAATAGTCAAAAGCTTGCCTGTATAGCTTTGTAGAAATTAAGTTCATGGAGTTCATGGTTCAGTCGATCCAAACATGGGCAAAACCTGACCTGAGCTTAGCTAGAGATGTGTGCAGCATATCTAAAAGTGTATTCATCCAGTGTCAAGATGTAAATTCAAATATAAATGTCAAATAAAAGAAATTGGAGTTTAACTGAATCTTTAATTACCCTTCTTTTAAGCTTAGTTTATACTTTCTGACGTTGCTGTCACGCAGCATTTGTTGCTTGAGCATATATTACTTGCCGTGATTTATACCTGCATAATTTGCTTGACACATGTGGTCAACTGCAAACAAACGTGCGTCATATAGGTTTATACTTTCAATGTGCAGTCTCTTCGCCACATCTTGGAAGCTTTAGCCGATATGCATGATTTGTATAAATTATTTAAAATGTACAAGCAGAGAAGCAATTGTAAATGGTGCATTCGACCACTTAATGAATCAAGAGAAGAAAGAGGGGAATTCTGCGTTTTTGGTTCAGGATATGCGCGAATTAGATGAAGGCATTCTTTTCCAATATTTCCGCATGAGCAAGGAGAGATTCAATGCACTTCTGTGTCGTGTAGGCCCTCTCATCCAACACGATCCAACTCATCGATATCCCGTGGCACCAGCTGAAAGGTTATAGTTAACATTGAGAATATTGGATACAGGGGAATCCCAACAGTCTGTGGCACACACCTATCGTTTTGGGAAAGCGACAGTCAACCAACTATTCCACAAAACATGCCAAACTTTGTGGCATTATTATCTCTTGAATTTGTACGATTTTCATCATCTCGCAATGCTGGGATGGATATTTCTGAGGGTTTCTGGCTGTGTTGGAACTTTCCCAATTGCGTGGGGTCGGTTGGTCAAAGACCCTGCAAATGTCGGTAGTGATTATTATAATTACAAACAATGTACCGCTGTTGTACTAATGGTATTGCTGGATGCAAAGTACTCATTTATAATGGTATACACTGGCGCATTTTGGCAAGGAAAGCGATGGGGTTGTGTTTGCTACATCAGAATTTGGGGAAATGATGGCAGACGAAAGATTAAACATACCACATCCAAAAACTGCCTTCATGCCCGATAACATTCCCACACGTCTTCGTTGGTGATGAAGCCTTTCCATTAAAATCATACTTGATGAGACCATATTCAGGTATAACCAATTACAAAAACCAGATTGCATCTACTGCATCTTCTACACGTCCATTCCCACCAACACGGGCACACCCCACTGCTGCACTCACGAACGCACGCATGCACATACACACAGACTTGCTCATTGGAGCCGATTGGTATCATCTCGCACTTAGTTAGGGCTGTATCACCTGTCAGATCTTTGAGCTCAGTAAAGTTGCACACACTGCAATTAATGTAAATAATATGAACAACATTATGGCCACTATTAACTACATTATATATTAACGGATATGTCTGTCTATCTTTCTATTTTGTTTAACATAATTATGGTTAGCTTCGGTTAGCTTTAAGAAATTTGATGGATATGCTTAGCAAGATGTGCTAACAATGAATTAATTTATTTAGTGTGACGACCATTGCATTGGGGGGGGGGGGGGTGTGTGGAGATGTGCCCGGATCTCATCTTCCATTAATTAGGAGCATTTATGATTCTCAAGTAAACTAAATCGTCTGTGATATTCTTTGAGGATTGATATAAGTGACATCAGATCGAAAAATCGATTTGATGTGATTAACATCAAAACTCAAAGAAAGAACAGGGATTGGATCAGCCAGGATCAGTCCGATACTGATTGATAATGGTTGTTTCGATCTAGATGTGATTTCGTCAGCATAGGGTTCTTGTTTCGTTCAAATGAGCTTATAAATATTCAACATAAGATAACGTCGATAGAGGAATTCAGCAGTTACAGATTCTGAAACGCTGCTTCAATAGAACCATTGATCTTGATATAAAAAATCATTGATAGCAAGTATTTCAATCGTACAGTACTGATTTAAATAACAAATCACAGAAAGAAAGCAAGAATGAATGAATATTAATTTTTCAAATCTGTCTTTGTTTACTTTCCTCTTAATTATAGCCATCTTTTGAATCAATAGGTTAAAGTTCAAATGCTAATGCAGATCACGCTTCCATACATCGAGCCAAGATAAGGAAATGTTGGAATTTACATCAAATCGGTCCTATAAGCTTTCCCTCGAATAAAAGGGTTAACCATTCATAATGGAAATCATTTAGCTACCCCTAGACATCTATTTTATCATCTCCATTTTGGGTTAAGCGTTTTGGCAATAAAATATCCGGTAATCATTTGATTAATGATGTCATAATCATTACTGATGTTTTGTCTTTTGATAAAAATATATTGGCATTTCGCATCGTACTGTAATCTGATCCACGCCAACAAAACGTAACTCCCTTACAAAAGTTTACATCTTCATCTTCATTCTGTTCCAAATCCGAATATTTGTTAAAATAGCTATAGATAGATTTTCTAAAACTGTATGGGTAATGTTAGTGCATAAAAATGGCATATGCGTATATATGCATGTTAACTGCAATATATAGTTGAAGTTTTGTACATTTTCTCCTCTTCATAATTTATAAATAAGTGACGTGAGTGGGCGTGTCTGGGGTATTGTGTGGATATTATTATGCCTGGCCGTGATCGGAATAGAAGACCCATGATCCGGATCGGATCAAATTCTGAATCTGTGCATATATAGGAAACTACTGTTTGATTTGCGTGAAAGTTTAATAAGGGTTATGCCTATACATTGGGATTCAATAACTTTGGGCATTTTGCAAAAAATGTGAAACGTCCAGAAAATATGGAAAAGTACGGAAAAGCCAAATAAAATCTGTAAAATAAAAAACAACATTTTAAAATGAGTGGACGATGGTCTGCATTCTCTGATTGCTATTGTTTTCTATTGTGTGTGTGGGTAGGTGTACAGATGAGTGGATTGGGACGGGTTTGTAGTAGTGGTGGTGGTGGGGTGTGTGTGGGGGTTGGAGGGGTGGGGTGGGGGTGGTGATGATGGTGCTGTATATTATGCAATGTATGTCATACCCGTCGATATAGCTTTCCATAGGACGATGATTGATGTGGATTGAGAGGAAATTTATCAGGTCATAATACTTCCTTTTGTTTACCGCCTGGTGCTTCACTACAACATTTGCTTGATTTTTCAGCCCGGTCATGCGCATCCTGAACATTTCCCACAATTCGTGACATGACTGCTGGTCGCTGCTCAATGTGGGAGATTCTCTATCACTGTGTTGTCACAGTGAAGAATTGTATATAACTTCGTACTTTTCACCTTCAAGGATGAGATACCATTCATCCACGATGTCTATACAAACTACACTTGCGACAATGTAATATGTTCCATTGAACCAACATGCTAGCGATGCGTAGAATTGCGCGCAGTGTCTGAGCTACTCGTGCTTGGTACTTTTACGTACATCATTTGCCGCGACACGTAACATTACGCTGGGGTGTGGTGGGGTGTGTGTGCGGGTGGGGAGGAAATCAGAAAGGGACCAAAAATGTTAAAAAAAACTTTAAAAAAATAATCAAAATGGTAACAAATTGAAAAAATCGGTCAAAAAGGACCAAAATAGCTAAAACAATAAAAAATGACCCAAAAAGACAAAAAACGAACAGGAACCATAAAAAAGTATAAAAATTATCAGAAATGAAAAAAATTGTCAAAACAGCAGAAAAATGTCAAAAAGGATAGTCAAAATGATGAAAAAATGGTCAAAAAGCATCAGAAATGGAAAAAATTACCAAAAATGACAGAAATGTGAAAAATTGGTCCAAATCGTTCAAAAAGGACAAAAATGGTCAAAAAAATAATAAAAAATTATGAAAACGGGGGAAAATGGTCAAAATCGGTCAAAAAGGTCCAAAATTGGCAAAAAATAATAAGAAATGGACAAAAACCCTAAAAAAAAAAAGTAGTCCAAGTGATAAAAATTACAAAAAATGATCAGAAATGGGCCAAAATCGGTCAAAACCTGTTAAAATTGTTCAAAAAGGTCCAAAATTGGCAGAAAATAATCAAAAACGGACAAAAACAAAAAAAAAGTTGTACAAAATTGTAAAAACGATGAAACTGATAAAACAATGGCCAAAATCGGTTAAAATTTGAAAAACATGGTCAAGATCGGTAAAAAAAATGACCGAAAATGGTGTCAAATGATAAAAATTGATCAAGAAGCATAACATTTTTTACAAAAACTACCTCAAAAAATGAAAATTACGATCAAAAAATTGTCAACATCGGTAAAGAAAAGTCCAATAAGGGCAAAAAATACTAATTCAGCAGCAAATGGCCAAGATTTGCAACTTAGCATTAAAAGGATTAGTAGAAGAATTCAGCAGTAAAATGGTTAATTGAGACTTGTAATTCAGCAGTATAAGGGTTAATTTAGCCTTGTGATTCAGCAGTAAAAGGGTTAATTTAGCCTTGTGATTCAGCAGTAAAATGGTTAATTGACACTTGCTATTCAGCAGTAAAAGGGTTAATTGAGACTTGTAATTCAGCAGTAAAAGGGTTAATCGAGACTTGTAATTCAATGAGTTGTTATTCAGCAGTAAATGGGTTAATGAGACTGACTTATGCCAAAGGATTAATGGAATCAGACGAATCAGTAGAATCAGACGAGCTTCATGGTTTCATTACAAAACCCAATTTCTTATGGTTAATATTTGACCCACCTTGACTGAGATTCTGCACTGGACATTCTCAATTTCTATATTGTGTCTCTTGATGCGTGGTAGCTTGATTGAGTTGACACGCGCTGTGATATTTCACAATAATCGTTTCATTTAAACAATATTTAAATCCTTACAATTCAGGAGTGAAAGGGTTAATTCTGATGCTCAATCATAATCATGTAGTTCTTGGTAGTACAAAGATGGCCGACAGTCACCGACAATTAGAAGGCAATAACAACTTCCAGCTGGAAATTAATTCAGTGTAATATATCCACTTGTAATCACCAAGTAATCATCAAATTGTCACCATAAATTTACTTGATGGCGAAAACTGTATCATATCTGACCTCTCTATTAAGGAGCACCTTTATTTGCTATATGTTATGAAGTAATTTGGCGCGCTCATATCTCAGCCATTTATGGACGGATTACCTTGATTCTTTCAAACCCTCATCTGTGGACATACCTGCACATGGTGAACTACATTTTAAACAACGCTGACCTTGTGGTTCTGAGGTAGAAGACGGAGGAAAAGGAATAATAATAATAATAATAATAATAATAATAATAATAATAATAATAATAATAATAATAATAATAATAATAACAAGAATCAGTACAATTTCTAAAGGGTTCCAAGCGGAGCTGCTCGGAACCCTAATAATGGTATTACTATTGGTTCAATAATAATAACACGGCCGCACGATGATTGGCGCGCCCCTCCCACCAGCCATCCCCCTTTTATGTAAATGTTCTGTCAATTGCCATAAACCACACGTAATTTGTTTAAATATCAAAATAATGATAATTATACTATGTAATTATACTATGTCGTATACAAATGCTATATGTATAACCATAATATTATAATAAATTTTATATGTCAAGGGTCCACCACATCATAGGCCTTGCATTTGGTGGATACCGTTTTAAAAATAAATTATTTATCTATATGGAAATAAAGAATCTTGAATCTTGAGATAGGGCCGAATACGCGCATACTGCCGCATCTAGGCCATTTAGCTCGTTAGCCTTCTTCAAATAACAGTAACAGTAGAATCAGACGAGCTTCATGGTTTCATTACAAAACCCAATTTCTTATGGTTAATATTTGACCCACCTTGACTGAGATTCTGCACTGGACATTCTCAATTTCTATATTGTGTCTCTTGATGCGTGGTAGCTTGATTGAGTTGACACGCGCTGTGATATTTCACAATAATCGTTTCATTTAAACAATATTTAAATATAATGAGTGACCATTTATATAGCCGCCATACAGTATTAATATTAATATATTAGACTTTTATGTCTTTGCTCGTGGAACAAAGTTGTATATAACTTTGTGGATTATATCTATAGGGCTTATATGCTTATAACATGATTATATCTATAGGGCTTATTATAGGATTATATGCTTAAGCCTATACAGAAATTAGATTGTATTACATGACATTTGCTGGTCATATTATGCCAGGTTAGCGCCATAAACTTAGCCAATTTATTGTCATATTATTATTTTTGGGCTATTCAAATCAGATTTTAAACTTTAAAATTGCTTGCTTGATACCCACAACTTTACAAAGTAAAGAATTCACCAAGCTTAGAATCAGTGCACACCGCCTTCAAGTTGAATTGGACATGCACCATAGGCCAATAAAACCAATTGAGCAGAGGATCTGTGAAATTTGCAAAACTGGCAGTATTGAAGATGAGAAACATTTTCTTCTCAACTGCCAGTCCTATGATATTGACAGGCAATTCTTATTTAATACTCTAGATACATTCACCGACTTATCGTCTCTGAATGATGACGACAAGTTTTATTTTCTAATGTCCTATAACGATGGTGATGTAGAAATCTCCAATTAAATTTTGTCGACAAATGCCTCTTAAAACGGTCGATTTATACCATCCAGTGGAATGTACTCAGAGACAACCAAAAGGTCCCTTATATTGTTATAAATAACCATTTCATATATGTTTTAGATAATATATATATATATATATATATATATATATATATATATATCGTAATCTTAATATTAGTTAAATTTTAGTTTAATCCCTCTAATGTTATTTTACGCATTGCCATTGTGTCATTTTAAGTTTGTTTTATCGCGCTGCATGCCTACACCATAATGTATGGTATTTTATCGCAATAAATTGATTGATTGATTGCCATATTCTGATATAAACTAGGCCTACTGTAAACTAATTCAATTAAACACTGTTAAATAACAATTAGTTTATATAGTTACACTATTTTTGTAGATAGGCCTACGTGCGAGACTATTACCCTGACTTAGGGGTGTCTACGTGTATGTTGGCTGGAAATACAAGTTCAGAATGACTCATTACAATGAGTATCTACCCTCTATGACGTCATAAATAATCTTTCTTGCCTAAGTCTGACGTCATGCACGAGAGGAGTCCAGTATATCAGTCAAGTATATGACGTCATTTTACTGAGAGTTGTTGCTACCTAGTGCAGCATCGGTTTCAGGTCAGATTAATATTAGTTATATGCATATTGCATTTGCCATTATAGTTAAAACTATTCAAGCTAATCTGTGTAACCGTCATGTTTGGCTATATCTTCATGTAAAAGATTTTGTGCCAATAAATAATCTGAATCTAATCTGAATCCGTCTACTTATCTGGTAAATCACGCACGCACGCACGCACGCACGCACGCACGCACGCACGCACGCACGCACACACACACACACATATATATATATATATATATATATATATATATATATATATATATATATATATATATATATATATATATATATATATATATATAGCCGCCATATATTATTAATATATTAGCATTTTTATATCATAATTGTTTACTATTCGTACTGTGTAATCTGTATTATGTCTGTGTAACCTTCATGTGTGACTATATCTTCATGTAAAAGATTTTGTGCCAATAAACAATCTGAATCTGAATCGTCATAATCAGATACGTCACTTGTAGGCTGACGATTCAGATTCAGATTAATCATTGGCAAAAGATCTACATGCATATAGATATACATAAATAGTACATACGATATACAGTTGACAATGACTAAAATATACATCATATATACAATACACAAACACGCCCGCCCGCCCGCCCGCCCGCACGCACGCACGCACGCACGCACGCACGCACGCACGCACGCACACACACACACACACATAAGATGGCATCCGCGAATTAAGGATGATGGCTCTGTTATCAAGGTAAGATGTTACATTAATATATGAGCATAAACTACATATCATTCATAGTAAGTGTAAATTTGAAGTTAATATTGGAGTTAATGTTCTGCTAGGTACTGTACATTAGTTACAGTGGAAACTTCCCTGCCTGTTGCCTGAAACCTCCGCCAGGATCACCGAATAAAGAAGCAGCATCACCACTTGCCATATCTCAATATCCCATGACAGTTTAATCACCATGATATTTTACGATACAGAAGATAACGATGTTACCTCTTCACCCAGGCGTCATAGAAAAGGATGATACGGATGTAATGTACCTACACCAAAATTTGTTGCCTATCAGATCTATATATTGCAATTACTAATGATGGAGGTGGGTTAGTGGATTGTTTCGGAGCCAACGCATTTTTCCTTTTCATGAAATAATCAGTGACATATTTTAGTACCGATGTGCAGACCTCCGTGTCACTGTAATTGTAGGACATTATGAACACAAATTTGTCCTGTTCACTGAGTGAAGCAAAATTTACAAACACATTAAGGTAATTAAATAGCAATTGTCTTTCACTATGGTAAAATGGATATTTTAGAATAAAATGTCTCTCATTCTCAACAGCTTGAATGTTACCTAGCGAACGTACTCTTTTTTTCTACAGGAGTTTTGGGAATTGTATGTCTCCCATCTTCTATCTGGAGATCATGTGCACTGACTCACAAACAAATTTCGCCTAGAAAAATCGCGGTCGGTTAGTAAATAATGCTCCATGCCAAATTTGCTTTTAAATGTTTGGTATGACCTAAGTTTAGAACCCTGTTGAGATGTACCAATTCGATCTGTGACATTTCTGTTTACATGGATCGGCCAGTTTTATTTTGTATCTAAACTCAATGGCATCAGTTAGTAATTTAGCACATGTCTTTTTATTTGCTTCAAATTTCTTCGAGGCTAAAACTAGTCCATAGACTTTTTTAATGGCTAGCCCAGTTATCCTCTTCTAATTAGGAACACGAGTGCATATAGGCTTGATGAACTATTGTCTCAGAGTCAATGTCACATAATCTCATCCAAAAGTTGCCTGATTGTGTGGGAAGCGTGGTGAGTAAGGCATATTGCTTTCCTATTAGCTCCCAATATATATTTACAGAAGATAATTAGGACCTTTTCGATTGGGACATTATCTCCTAATTGCATGTAGTTATGTTCATTGATGCCTTTGATGTAAAAGGGTGCCCAAATTTCTGCACAATGAGATAAGATGGGTAAAATTAAAGAACGGAATCGCGTGAAAGCTGGAGCCTGTTCCGTAAGTAAACACTGTCAGAGCAGACACGGACTAGCTGTAAGCATAACGACCGGATTGTTCTGGATATCTAGTTAAACAATATATAAAATATAGTGAGGTGTGGTGAAATTTACAAGTACTCATGAAGTTTATAGTCCGTCTCGTTGTATGAATTGTGTGTCTTTTCTATTCAATAATCTGAATCTTGAATCTGAGTCTATAACTAATTCAACTTGAGTTTTAAAATATTCAACAGCTTACCTGTATGGTTTTCTGAAAATTGAAATTCATGGAGTTTAGGGATCGATCGATCCCAGCAGGGAGAAAGCGTGGACGGAGCTTCGCTAGAAATGGGCGGGCATACCTAAAACTGGATCGAGTGCCTCGGGAACGAACTAGAAGTGTGTATTTTGCCTTTATTTCGTCATATTTGTGTGTTTATAACCGAGCTATTTATGACGTCATCATTTGTTGCTTCCTTTATATGCACAACCCCACCCCACCCACCCAGCCACCCCACCCACTTCATGAGGCACCTACTTCTGGAGTAATAGACCTTTCCAGCTTTAGTTATGCCCCGTCCATCTCTAGCTAAGCTCCACCCACACCTCGCACGTGTTGTGATCGATTCCGGAACGCTCTGATTATCAATTTCCAGAAAACTATACAGGTACGTTATTTAATATTTCAAACTAATTTGACTGAGTGCTGTTGCTGCCAATGGCATATTTAGTAAATAGTAAAGACATACAATTCATACACCTGTTTGACTGGCTTATTCGGTCATGAAGTTGGCTTCTTATTCCCAGTTCCAAGTTCCTTATTGAGGAATATGCAAATATGTGGCAAGATGTTAGAGTTCGTCTGCACATTGACCTACATAAAATTTGTGTAAGTCACGTGGCGTAGAGATAGGGTACCTGAATAAGGAACTGAAAAACCCCTGAATATGTAACTGGCTACTCACGCTTCAGAGAATTGACCAAACACATATAATGTTGTTAGAATTTGACTGCGCATTGAGCCACATTAAAATTTTTAGTTCATGTGGCCTAGAAATAGGTAATCTGAATAAGGAGCTGGGATGAAGCGAATAAGTAACTGGATTCCTACGCTTCAGAGAATTGTCTAAATCCAATGAAAACACATGTAATGTTGTTAGAATCTGACTGCGCATTGAGCCACATAACAAATGTTAGGTCACGTTGCCTAGAAATAGGTCATCTGAATAAGGAGCAAGAAAGATGCGAATACGTAACTGGCTTCGCAGGCTAAAGAGAATTGGCCAAATCCAAAGCAAACACGTGGAATGTTGTTAGAATCCGACTGCGCATTGACCCACTTCATAAAAAATTTAGGCCACTTGGCCTAGAAATAGGTCATCTGAATAAGTTACTGGCTTCCTACGATTCAAAGAATTGTCTAAATCCAATGAAAACACATGTAATGTTGTTAGAGTCACTGCGCATTGAGACACAGTAAAGCTTTTTAGGTCACGTGACATAGAAATAGGTCATCTGAATAAGGAGCTGGAAAGAGGCGAATAAGTAACTGCCTTCCTATGCTTCAGAGAATTGACAAAATCCAAAGCAAAATCATGTAATGTTTTTAGAATTCGACTGCGCATTGAGCCACATGAAAAAATGTAGGCCACGTGACTTAGAAATATGTCATTTGAATAAGGAGCTGGATAAAAGCGAATAAGTAACGGCCTTCGCAGACTTCAGAGAATTAACCAAATCTGATGCAAACACATGTAATGTTGTTAGAATTCGACCGTGCATTGACCCACTTAAAAATTTAAGCCACGCGACTTAGAAATGGGTCATCTGCATAAGGATCTGGAATGAAGCGAATAAGTAACTGGCTTCCTACACTTCAGAGAATTGTCCAAATCCAAAGAAAACACATCTAATGTTTTTAGAATTCGACTGCGCATTGAGCCATAGTAAAAAAATTAGGCCACGTGACCTAGAAATAGGTCATGTGAATAAGGAGCTGCAAAGAAGCAAATAAGTAACTGGCTTCCTATGCTTCAGAGAATTGACCAAATCCAAAGCAAAATCATGTAATGTTTTTAGAATTCGACTGCGCATTGAGCCAAATTTAAAAATTCAGGTCACGTGACCTAGAAATAGGTCATCTGAATAAAGAGCTTCAAAGAAGCGAATAAGTAACTGGCTTCTCGGGCTTCGGAGAATTTACCAAATCCAAAGCAAACAAGTGTAATGTTGTTAGAATCCAACTGCACGTTGACTCACAAAAAATTTAAATGACGTGACCTAGAAATAGGTCATCTGAATGAGGAACTGCAAAGAAGCGAATAAGTAACTGGCTTCTCGGCATTCAGAGAATTGACCAAATCCAAAGCAAACACATGTAATGTTGTTAGAATTCGCCTGTACATTAACCCACTTAAAAAATTTAAGCCACGTGACCTAGAAATGGGTCATCTGAATAAAGAGCTGGAAAGAGGCAAATAAGTAACTGGCTTCCTACGCTTCAGAGAATTGACCAAATCTAATGCAAACACATGTAATCTTGTTAGAATTCGACTGCACATTGACCCACGTAAAAATTGTTAGGCCACTTGGCCTATAAATAGGTCATCTGAATAAGGAGCTGGAATGAAGTGACTAAGAAACTGGCTTCCTTTCCTTCAGAAAATTATTAAAACCCAATGAAGACACATGTAATCTTGTCAGAATCTGACTGCGCATTTGGTCTTCTTGCGTAATCTTAGACCGTTTTCCTTATTTGGTGGATGAAAGCTGAAGTGGTCACCAAACTGTCTCTGTCTCCTCTGATCTTCTCTTCAAAAGATACTTCAATAGGCCAGAAACTTCATCTAGCCTGTTCATATCTCTGGCAGTGCTGCAAGAGATGTTCTGCGGTTTCTACTGCCTGCTGACACTCACAAAGTGCAGAGTCTGTAATCTTGAGATGGTGAACACATGCATTGAGACAATTGTGACAAGTCCTCACTCTGAAGATGCATGTCTAATCCTCCCTACGGAGGCTGTGTATTGCATCATTATGCTGCCTGCTGGTCGTTCTTGTGGCTTTAATGTTATGCTTCAGTTCTTCAAATTCAACCTCGCGGTTGAATTGTTCTTTATTTGACCCTTTCTTAGCCAGTTGATCAGCTTTGTCATTTCCTAATATGCCACAATGTGAGGGGATCTACTGTAAGTTGACATTGTTCTCCTTAGCCAGTTGCGTAAGATCTTCATGAATTAAATATGTACTTTCCTTTCCACTCTCCAGCGCCTGGAGCGCTGAGAGGGAGTCTGTCAGGAAGACAATATTTTCATTTCTGGGTTTTCGTTGTATCAGCATTTGGCTAGCTATGATCAGTGCCTGGACTTTTGCAGTGTAATTGCTACACTGCTTCCCTGTTGGCAAGCATGTATCTGTTATATCTCCACATGGAAACCGAATGTGAGCACCTGTCCCTCCATTCTTGACAGCCTGGATAGCTGATCCATCTGCACAAACATGTATCCACTCTTCCTCAGGGCAGTTTCTGCAATATGACTCAATGCAAGAACTTTGTTTATCACCTCTGCTTGATCTCCCTTGCTTTCAATCTCTGGAATCGTGGGCCAGATTGAAATGGTGTTTTCTATTTCAGAAGCTTTCCACGGTTCCCTCTCAGGGATAGCAGTTACGTTTATACATCTGGGGAAGATGTCCGACCCCTTGTTTCCTTAAATTTTCTTTGAAGTTAATAGGAAATTATTCCTTTTGAGCCTGCTTCTAGACATTTGGTGAGTCAGCATATGCATGGGATGGTGAGGCATCAATTTGAATTTCTCGTATTGAATCTCGGCCTATTGTAGCAGCTGTCATCCATGATGATGAGCCGTATTCGATGATTGACCTAACTAATCCAGAGTAAACCTGTTTCAAAATTTTCATGTTAGCTCCCCATTTTGTTCCAGAGAGCTTCCGCATAATTGCCAGTCTTCGCTTGGCTATGCCTTCAGCTTTTCTGATTTGCGCCTTCCATGTTAGTCTTTTGTCAAATATCAGACCAAGATAAGTTACTTCATCATCAAAGTGCAGAACTGAGTCACCAAATTTCAGACTTATCTTGTGTTCCTTTTTAGTGGATAGTGTGAATAAAGTTGCGACTGTCTTCTCTTTGTTGATCTGGACAAACCATCTTGTAACCCAAGAATTGAGGTGATCATTTGCGAGTTGCATGCGGTAATTGGCTGTTGACACATACTCCTCGATGCTCCACATCACAAGATCGTCAGCATACAATGCAGCTCTGACTCCCATTGGAAGGTTCTTCACCAGGTCATTGATGAATACCGTGAAGAGGGTGGGAGATACTACACCACCCTGAGGTACACCATGTCGTAGCAGGACTTCCTTGCTGCTCGTCCCATCCAGCTGTACTGAGGCCTTTCGGTTGTGGAGATACTGGCATATCCAGCTGTACATTTTCCCAGAAATATCACTGGTCCTGAGCTTTTGGAGGAGTCCATGCTTCCATACTTTATCAAATGCCTTCTGCAGATCAACCCACACAGTGATGGCATGGTTTTTCTTTTGGAACGCCTCCTCAATAGACTGTGTCAGATATGTTGTTTAATCCTCAGTAGATCTACACTTTCTGAAGCCATTTTGTTCATCCGCTAACAGATTGTTGCTTTCAAGATGTCGAAGAAGTCTCTGGTTGAGGATTCTTTCCATGGCTTTGACAGTGCAACTAGTCAGACTGATAGGTCGATAACTTGCCGCTTTGGATTTATTCTTGCCTTTCTTCAGTACAGGGATCATGTTGGCCTCTCTTCAAGACTGGGGAACTTCTCCTGTGTGCCAACTGTGGTTGAAAATCTCCAAAAGCTTGTGCTTTCCAATAGTACCCAGATTTCTCAACATCTCATTGGTTATTCCATCTGGTCCAGGAGACTTCCTGTTTTTCAGAACTTTCAAGCGTTTCTCCAACTCGCTGATGGTCAGAAGCTCATACATTCCCACGGATTGTATTTGTGTCTCTCCGTTCCCCTTTTCAGACTTCATTGCAGCTTTGTTACGACTCACTGGCACATCTAGATTGCGTACCTTCTGAAACATGCAAGCAAAGTGTTCAGCAGCAGCCTCTCCTGTTTTGATTTCACAATCCTCTTCAAGAGTTATGTTCGGTACTCTGGTGTTTTCATCGTCAAGCTGCTTCACAAGCCTCCAGAGTTTGTTCATATCTTTTTCAAGATTTAAGCTTGACGTTTTTTCTCTCCACGATTCTCTGGTGGCTCTGATTTTGGCTTTCAGATATTTTGCCTTGGATTGTTGGGGTCTCACATGGTTGGCTTCTGTTGGGACATTCTCTGCAATGTCCCTTGCGTTTGACATTTCTTCGTGTACCTTTTGTAGAGACGTACCTCAGTAAGGTCTGTAATTTTTCCTGGATCCCCTAGGAATGCATTTGCCAGCAGCAGAGAGTAAAGCAGAGTTAAGCTCTTTAACAACTTTATCGATATTTTGTTTCTTGACATCATTGTCTCTTACCAATGTGTCACTCTCTTTCTGATATCTGTCCCAGTCTGCTTCTTATAGTTCCATCGAGCAGTCTGATTTCGGTCAATCCCAACGTCCATGTTAATGGTAATGAAAACAGGGTGGTGATCACTGCCTCCAAGTTGTTCCCCAACAATACGCAAAGATTCTTGATGTAGATTTTCTGTCAAAAATGCTAGATCAGGAGAACTTGAGATATGCCATCGTCTTGAGTAGATGTAGGGGTGTCATCTGCCTTATTCAAGAGAATCAGCTTCTGCTCATCCATCCAATTTTCAATGTCCTCACCCCTCCTATCAGTAGAATGATAGCCCCGTAACCGCGAATGACTGTTGGGGTCACCAGCAACGATAGTTGAATCTGGATTAACTGGGATTTTTCTGAGATTCAATGGTTGATTATTAGGGCAGTAATAGTTGACAACAGTAATAGGATGTTTCTCTGGAATTATCTTGATTGTGAGAATTTCAGGTCCGTCCATGTCTCTCTGAACTTCAATGGCATTTAGGTTATTCCGGACCAGGGTTATGGCTTCTCCTTTATGTCTTCCATCCCTGTCAGATCTGAAGCACTGAAATCCTCTTATACAGAATCTTCTGTTGGCATTCAGATGAGTTTCTTGGATACACATGACACATACGCCCTTCTCCTTGAGAATTTGGCTAAGATCCGTTTTCTTGTTAGAAACTCCTTCAGCATGCCATTGCATGATAGTCAGCGGTCCGCTTACTTGTACTTTAGGTTGGACAACTTTCTTCTTTCCTCTCCAAAGACCACGAAC
>JAVVLW010002054.1:0-32000 GCA_034401795.1 Chaetoderma sp. LZ-2023a
CTATGTTTTTAGAATTCGACTGTGTAGTGACCCAGATTTTAGATTTTAGGTCACGTGACCTAGAAATAGGTCATCTGAATAAGGAGCTGGGATGAAGCGAATAAGTAACTGGTTTCCTATCCTTCTGAAAATTGTCCAAATACAATGAAAACACATGTAATGTTGTTAGAATCAGACTGCGCATTGAGCCACATAAAAATGTAGGTCGTGTGACCTAGAAATAGGTCATCTGAATAAGAGCTGGCTAAAAGTGAATAAGTAACTGGCTTCTCAGGCTTCAGAGAACTGACCAAATATAATGATAACACATGTAATGTTGGTAGAATTCGACTGCGCATTGACCCACTTTAAAAAATGTAGGCCATGTGACCTAGAAATAGGTGATCTGAATAAGGAGCTGGAATGAATCGAATAAGATGAGAGGTTGAGGATCTGCACTCTGATTGCTCTTGCTTTAGGCCCTACCTACAATACAAGGCAGATATATATGCACTTAAAGGAGATCTCCCCCAGAGGAAATTTCCTATCAGTTTCTGTCAGCCACTACGCTGATACTGTATCAGTGTTTTGATTCGGTGTATGTATCATTGACCTATCGACAAATGTTTTCTTCATGGTTATGCTGTTTATATGGCGCTGATAGACCTATCAGAGATTCGATTCTGGCGCCCATGTACTCCACACAGGACGCAGAATAGGCTAGGTGCTTTTCTCATATATTTGTGGGATAAGGCCCCATCCGAGTTCTGGAACTATAACTGCTAGTTCAGGGAGCTATAACAGGGTCCCACCCCAATTCACGGAGCTATAACTAGCAGTTCAGAGAGTTATAACTGGATAGAATCTAAACCAACCTAGTTGACGTCTGACTGGGCAGACACGGTGTTGGATGCTGGCTATATGGTCATTTTGCCAGGGGGCCGCAGCCCTGTATAGCCCATACTGGGAAGGTCACACATTTTCCATGGTACTGGCATCACTGACTGGTTTTACCTCAGCTCAGCAAGTAACAGGTTACACCTTTCCACACATATACCCTCCTGCTTCCCAGGCATCACTTTTGATGATGTCTTGCTCACAAGAGGCATGCCTCGCAATAGGAACGCTTGTCATGGCCTGGCTGTATATTGAGCCATCTTGACCATGCATAACCTGGAAATGGTAGATGTACTGACATGATCAAGACAACCGGCCAGTGACCCAGTCGATAGCGATCGCCATCTGGACTCATGCCCAGAGGCAACCGACAGCCTGACCAATATCTATCTGCTGGTGAACTGGGTGCTGACTTTGATACAGGGCAAAGTTCGCCCATGCTAGTGGCATGGTTAGTCCCATGCTAGTGGCATGGTTAGTTACCAGCAAGCCAGTGGGGGTGTTGGGATACAGTGAATGTCTTAAAATCGGCGATGACGTTGTACGCATCATTTGGACTCGGTGGGGATGGGTTGGAATTGGTGGGGGAGGAATAGGTGGATGGTGGGGGCGGATTGGGTATTGGGATGGACTGGGTAGATGCTGAATTTCTTGTTTTCCATGTATTGGATAACATGGAGAGGATCGGGGCGACACTTGTTCTTCTAAAACATTGATCACAGATGTCAGAGCCGGCAAAATAGCAAGGCTTGTGGTAGCTCGATAATCGGTGGGATAACTTGAAGAGGTGTGTAATGGGAAGAAGAAGGTGGAACGATATTCCCATCCTTCTCCTTTGACAATACAGACATAAAGGACTTTAGATATGGCTTACCTGACCTAGTATGTCTGATCTGAGGAGGGAGGGGTCGAGAGAGAATCTCGGCGGCGTCCTCATCACGAACCGTGGTTTGGGATGGATCTTGGCTTGGTAGGATTGGCGCAGAACCTGCATCCACATGCGGGTGCTCGATGTCGGCCATACAAGTTTCCTGGGAAACATCGGTCCGGGTTCCTGTGTTGAGTAGCGAAACAGGGCCAAGTGTAGGTTCTGGATTTGTACCAATGCAGGGTTTTAGCCGATCGAAGTGGATGCCTGAGGTCAAGCCATCAGAGGCACGAAGCTAGTAGGTCATGTCTGACTTCCTACTTATCACCTGATAGGGGGCCTTTCACCTTGTAGCTGAGTTTACTATGCACGTTTGCGGAATGTTTATTATTGTGAACCCAGACCATCTTCCCAGCCTCATAGGGGTTTCAGTGTATTCAGCAGTCATACCACGTCTTTTGATGCCAATGCATAGTTGGAAACGTGTCGTGTATGAGCTCATGTACCTGTTCTATCCGTTGATGCATAAGTTCTACATATAATGTTGGTAAGTTCATTTCACCAGGGATCCTAGACATAGCTAGGTCCACTGGTAAGGCTAACTTGTAGCCTAACATTAGTTTATCAGGGGTAAGAACGGTGCTATTGTGGACGGACGTTCAGTGTGCTAGGAGTATAGATGGGGGCCGAAGATCCCAATCCCGAGAATCAAGGTGGGTTTCCTTCATCAACATGTCGGCTAAAGTATGATTAAATAGTTCTACCATCCTGTCAACACACGATGATAGGGGATAGTGCAAGTTTTGATGATATTGAAAGGCTTGCAGAGGTCGGCAATCAGACAGCGCTCAAAGTTGGTACCTTGGTCAGAGTGTAGCTCCTGGGGCATACCAAATTGACAGAAGACATTGCTTGCAAGAACCATCACCATGGTGGATGCTTCTTGGTCCGGCAAAGTGAATGCTTCTACGCACTTCGTGAAGTAATCCAGTAGAATGATGATATATGTGTTCCCCTCATCGATTGTATTTAGGGGACCAAGCACATCAATAGCCTCTCGTTCCCATGGCGCACCCATGATTTTGGTTTGTAGTGGTGCTACGTGTTGATTGGCTATAGATCGGTCCTGGCAAGGGATGTATTTGGCCACCTAAGGCGTTACACTATCGTGTATATTGATCCAGTGTAATCTGGCTGTTTTCTGTTTGGTTGTATGTTCGACGGCTAAGTGTCATGAATTATAATGTAGTTGTTCCATAATCATATTTTGGTATGACTGGGATAATGAGGTGATCGTTGATATACAGAATGTCACTGTACAGTCAGCATTCAGTATATCGTTGATAATAGTATTTAGCTGAAGTGGATAATGGGCTGACAGATTCTTTGAGAGGGCGTACCCCCTCATTAATCCATACGTATATATGCTGTGTGTGTGTTGGTCGGTACACTATGCATTTATGAGCATTTCCCGCATCCAGTTTCTGCAATTTAGTTCTGGAAAGGTGGGAAAATGATGTGTATCATTTAGTGTAGCTGCAATTTCAGCGGTGTCATTTACCTCGAGTCCGATTCAGCTCATGACATCAACGTTTCCATGCAATTTGCCAGGCCGATGGACGATGTTGAAGTTGTAAGCTTGCAGGGATTCCTGCCACGTCTATATCTAGCATTCCAGATTTTACAGAATTTTAAGCTAGCATAGTGAGGTGTGATCAGTACAGAGCATGAATGGTCTTCCATATAAAAAGTGCTTGTAGTACTTAGTGAAATAAACGGTGGCTAATAAGTCGCATTTGGTGGTCGCATACCATTTTTCAGTTTTACTGACTGTATGTGAGCCATAACCCAAAATTTGTTTGGTCTCATCCTTGGTGATTTTTGATAGAACCAATGGCAAACGAAGAGGTGTCAGTGTTGAGGATGAAGTCAAGTATAGGAGTTTTGAAATAAGGGAGTGGCTATTACATTAAAATGTTGGATTTAGCACGATAATACTGACAAAGCCAGAGGAAGCTGTGTTTTCCACCTTGCCAACGCTCGCATCTTCTCGGGCTAAGTGTACATGCCTTCGGCCGACACAACGTGGCCAAAGAACTCAACCATGTTCCTAAAGAAGTGGCACTTTTCTGGTCTAAGCTTTAGATTAGCATTACAAAACGCTCCAAAATCTCAGCTAAATTTGCCCGAGTTTGATGAAAAGTGGGCCCAAATACGATCATGTCATCCAGATAGCACAAGCAGATTTACACTGGAGCTTGCAGAGCACCTGTTCCATTAGGTGCTTGAAGGTTCAAGGGGCATTGCAGACACCATAGGGCATTTACCGTAACTGGAATAGACCATCACGTCAAGTGAATGCCGTTTTCTCATAATCGGCCTCGTCCATGGCCTCTTGCCAATAGCAACTTGCCAGGTCGAAAGTACAGAACCACCGCACGCCTGCCAAGGAATCCAGAGCCTGATCGATTCTGGGTAAAGGATAGGGATCCTTTACACTCAGGTGATTCAAACATCCATAATCAGTACAGAAACGCAATGATCCACCCTTCTTACCAGCAAGCATTTTTAGGCTTGCACATGGAGAAGCGAAAGGTTCGATGACACCTGTCTCCAACATTTCTTTTCTCTGATTATGGGCCTCTGCCTACTTGTGTATCGGGAGACACCGAACAGGTTGACAGACTGGGTGACTATGTCCAGTGTCTATAGAATGGCATACAAGGTGCGTTTCCCTCAGGTCTAGATCGTCTAGCGAGAAACTTTCCTTGAAGGTGTATAATAAATGATGTACACCCTGTTTTTGGCCTCTATTTAGGCCCATGGTGGCACACAGATAAAGGTCGGGTAGATGTTCAGGAAGGTCGTGCAGAGAGGTGGGGTGTGGTGCTTGCTGGTGTAGGGGGGGAGGGGTTCCTCCACTGAGACGATTTCAACTAACTGGCCACAGTGATCACAGGGGTTTGAGGTGATGGTGTCGGCTGTGCCGTTAAAAGCCCTAAAGGGAATGCGATTTTTATCATTGGTGGAGATTAGCATCCTAGGACTAGCACATTGAGAGGTGGCCATATAATCAGAATCTGGCTCTATCATGGCTCTGTGTATATTGGAGTGTAAAACTATTTTTGAAACATCGAAGTTTGGATAAGCCTTAACTAGGGTTACCTAGGCCGTAACTAGCAATAGGCTAGCCTTAGCTAGGCTTGGCTAGGCCTTACCTAGGCCTAAGCTACGAGTGGCTTAGTATTACCTAGGTCTTTTCAGGCCTGAACAGGCTTTCCCTATGCCTTCGTCAGGTTTACCCAGGCCTTAGTCAGGCTTTACTAGGCCTTATTCATTTACCTAAGCTTGGGGAGGCGTTACATAGGTTTTAGCTATGCTTGGCTTGACCTTACGTAAGCCGTAGCCAGGATTTCCTAGACTGTTTCCAGGCTTGACTAGGCATTGGCCAGGCATTGCTTTTGTGACGTCGGTAAGGCCGAGCGATTTGATGATGACGTCACTTAGTTAGTTAACCATGGCCGACACTAAAGGAAAATACACGTTTTAATCTAGATCTCTAATTTTATTCTACGAATTTAATAAATATTTCAACTTATAAAACTATAAATACCATAACGATGCTAGAAACAATATAATTATGATTAATAAAGATGAATACACGGTTGATTATGATGAATACGTTTTATAACTTCTTACACTATTCAAACTCACTCTTCACAACAATCAGCCACCTATGGTATCTTACTCAACTCTAAAAACGACTAACCAATTCTACCAACAACAATAACAACAACTATCCTCTCGCATGAGCACATCACAACTGTCCACAGTATTACAAATCAGTCATCCTTTCATGCTCAAACTACAACCACTCTCTTAGATCATACACATCCATGCACCAGACAACCATTAAAGTGTCAAATTGCAAATAAAGTGGTCACACTGACTGACCACTTCATCTATAGACAAACTGATCCTGAGAGTCATTCCAGACATTAATACCAACATGTGGCCGTGGAAACATAGCCTCCTGACGTATGGGCGTGTGCGTGCTTGCGCGCATGCGTGCGTGCGTACATGCATGTGTGTACGTGCGTGTGTGCGTGCGTGCTACAAATTTGTAAACTTTTACAATCCTCCCCCTCATCCAAGTGTTCGTCCTCGGACACTATGGTACAGCAATTCATTAAAACATCCTATATCTCCATTGTTTCGTCTTGATGGACAAGAGTATTTCCAAAGAAATCGAATAATATGATGGGCGATGAATATTTACGATGTAAATTATTCCATGAACACCTCTACTATATTATATTTCACTAGATACATTTGTTAAGTAATCCTGTCTCTTTGAAGCTGTTATAAACAATAGAGCGATAAATTCCCATAATTCCCATTAACCGAATCAATCTGCAAGCGAATATAATCCATGAAACGCGACATGAAAGATACATTATAATTTCCAGTTTCATCTTTGTTGCCGGGAATGTAACTCCTCAAAGCGCTGAATCACGTCAGGTCCATTTAAGTCATCCGCACGAATCCATGTGCCATCACGGTTACTAGCCCACCTCACAAAATAGTACTTTTCCAATTTCCCAGATTCATTACATTGATGTTGTACATCCAGTATCTCAGTTGGCTCAGAATCATAAATATCCGCAATATCACCTGGAATGCTATCAGTTACTACCGGCTCATTGGCATCATGCACTTCAATAGGTCTGTCACTGGAAGAAGAATCACCACTCTCTGCCTCTCCTACTGGAGGTCTTATTGGTCGTTCAACTGGATCAGTACATCGCTTAAGGCGATTGACATGTACTATTTGGCTTGTGCCATATCCATCACTTTGTTCAACACGATAGTTCACTGGTGATGTTTTCTGCATTATTCGATATGGTCCATTCCATGGGTGGAGTAGTTTAGTCGATAGTCCAGGTCGCGATATTGGTGTAAACAGCCACACCTTTTCACCAACTTTATATGCGATTTCTTTAGAATGTTCATCGTATTTCTGCTTCTGATCTTGTTGTGCACACTGAGTATTTTCCCGAACTAAAATGTAGGCTTCTCTTAACCTACTGACAACTTCTGCATGGTAATCGTCACTGGTGGAATATGTTACAACAGGCTTCTTAAGGATGGCATCGATTGGCAGATTAGCGTCTCGGCTGTACATGAGGTAGAAAGGGGTTTCGTTCATTGTCTCATGAATGCTAGTTCGGTATGCAAATAACACAAATGGAATAAAATCGTTCCAGTCTCGCTGATGTACACTTACGTACATAGACAGCATCGTCGTAAGAGTATGGTTAAACCGTTCCACAAGACCATCCATCTCAGGGTGGTATGCTGTAGTGTGGATTTGTCTTGTTTTCATTAATTTCACGATTTCACACATTACTTTTGACATGAAATTAGATCCGCGATCTGACAAAAGAGTTCTTGGCGATCCATGGCTCGCTACAATCTCCTCTACGAATAATTTTGCAGTGGTGACAGCATCAGCTGATGACACTGAAAATGGTTCAGGCCATCTGGTCAAATCGTCACTGAATATAACTATGCAGCGATTTCCTCGGGAACTCGGTGGGAAGGGTCCCAAAACGTCTACAGCTACTCTATCAAAGGGTCCTCCTACTGGAATCGGTAACATCGGAGCCTTTGGGTGTTTTTTTAGGTGTTTTCTTGGTAGCACAGTCTACGCATGACTTACACCAAAACTCTACGTCAGTATACATTCCTATCCAAAAGAATCTCTCTTGAATTTTCTGGTAGGTTTTGTGAAATCCTAAGTGTCCAGCGGTTATGTCATCATGACAAGAATACAGTACTCCATCAACCAGCGATCTTGGAACGACTAATTGCTTTCTAACATGCTGACGTTTTCATTTAGCGCCTGGACTCCAGATGTGGTATAGAATACCATCATCTAAAACATAATCAGTGCAAACGCTGACCACATTCCGTGCCTTTGTAGAAGTAACTGGAAGTTCACCTTTCTCAATATATCTCATAATTGGTAAGATGTCCTTATCATGCCATTGTAGTTCCTTGATTCTGCCTAATTGGAGTCCTTGGGGTACTTCAGTTTCTGTCACTGCTAGCACACTTTCCACTTCCACTGGTCGTCTTGAAAGTCCATCAGCATTTCCATGCCGTAAACCCGGCCTGTGCTGCACTTGCATATCATACTCCTGTAATGCAAGAGCCCAACGAGCAAGGCGACCTGTTGGTTCCTTAATGGACTTTAACCAACGTAATGGGGTATGATCTGTCACAACTGTGAACTTATGGCCGTAAAGATAGTGTCTGAAATACTTTACCGCCCATACAATAGCTAATGTTTCCTTCTCAATTACTGAGTAGTTCTGTTCATGTTTCTTTAATCCACGGCTTGCATATGCAACAACTACTTCAGTGGATTCTTTCCTTTGCGACAAAACAGCACCAAGTCCATATCCACTGGCATCAGTATACAGGATGAATGGCTGTGAAAAGTCTGGATACTGAAGTATTGGCTCATGAATCAGTGCTGAACAGAGAATTTCAAACACAGTTTCACATTCCTCAGTCCAATCAAAGGCCCTTTCCTGACGTAACAACTGATGAAGTGGGTTAGCAATCTTAGCAAACTGATTAATAAAGCGGCTGTAATAGGAAATGGTACTTAGAAAGCTGCGAAGTTCTGTCAGATTTCTTGGCCTAGGGAATTTGGTTATGGCGTCAACCTTTGCAGGATTAGGAGTTACACCTGTAGCTGTTGCAATATGTCCCAGAAATGAGACCCGAGGTTGACAAAACACACATTTCTTATTATTAAGTTTTAATCCGGCTTCCCTGAATCGGTCCAGCACTTGTCGAAGATGCACCATATGTTCGTCGAAATCACGAGAATATATAATTATGTCGTCCAGATACACTAAACAAATCTTCCACTGGATACCAGATAGCAAAAGTTCCATCAAATTCTGGAATGTGCTGGGAGCATTGCATAACCCAAAGCTCATAACATTGAATTCATAATGTCCATTGAAGCTAGAGAAAGCTGTTTTCTCCTTGCCCTCTTCCTTTATTGGCACCTGCCAATAACCAGAAGACATGTCTAACGTAGTGAAATATCCAGCATCACCTAATAGGTCCAATGTGTCCTGAATTAATGGCTAGGGATAAACGAATTTCTTTGAAACGGAGTTTAGCTGACGGTAGTCGACTACAAACCGGTCTGTTCCGTCCTTCTTACGCACAAGCAATACAGGAGCTGACCACGTACTAACGGATGGACGAGTTATGCCATTATCTAACATCTCCTGGTAACACCTCTGCCTTTCCGGCAGCGCCCCAATGATTTGCCTTAGAAATCCTATCAAAGTTTTTCAGCCACGCATTAGGCAATTGTTGGCGATTTTTCATGTTTTTCACTACGCCTTTGTATGCTACAAATTGTTTCCATGATTTTTTTTTAATATGGCTCGAATGTAGCCTATTCATATTACTAAACATCAGACATCCAAGCAATCCCGTGGTCGACCGACCACCGCGAGGCTGACACCGTTTCTATTACCACCGTGAAAAAACCGAATGTGTCAAATGTTTATCTAATTGACATTCGGCACAGTCGGATATATCAGAAAGAAACGTGTATTGCTAAAAAAAAAATGGAGATAGAACTTTCCAATTTTTTGCATATCTGTAGTTCTTTGGGAGCACTATCGATCTGTTTGGTAAAAAAATCTGGGGTAATGGCCAGTTCAGACAGTGTGGCGCCAAAAATACACCTGTGAACGAAATTCCATTAAGATTTACGATAATCAGACCTCCATTGCTAAAATTAATGGAGATAGAACTCTCTAATTTTTTGCATGTCTGTAGTTCTTTGGGAGCGCTATCGATGTGTTTGGTCTAAAATCTGGGGTAATGGCCGGTTCAGACAGTAAGGCGCCAAAAATACGCCTGTGAACGGAATTCCATTACAGATTTACGAAAATAATGGAGATAGAACTTTCTAGTTTTTTGCATGTCGATAGTTCTTTGAGAGCCCTATCAAGCTATATGGTCTGGAATCTGGGCTAATGGCCGGTTCAGACAGAATCGCGCCATAAATACGCCTGTGAACGGAATTCCATTAAAAATTACGGTAATCAGACGTCCATTTCTAAAAATAATGGAGATAGATCTTTCTAATTTTTTGCATGTCGATAGGTCTTTGAGAGCGCTATCGATTGCTATGTATGAAAATCTGAGGTAATGGCCGATTCAGACAACATAGTCCCTTATATAGGCAATTTCGGGTGATTTTTCATGTTTTTCATTACTCTTTTGTATGCTACAATATTATTTCCATGATTTTTTTTTTTAATATGGTTCGAATGTAGCCTATTCATATTACTAAACATCAGATGTCCAAGCAATCGTGTGGTCGACCGACCACCGCGAGACTTACACCGTTTCTATTACCACCGTGAAAAAACCGAACGTGTCGAATGTGTATCTAATTGACATTCGACACATTCGGATATATTCAAAAGAAACGTGTATTGCTAAAAATAATGGAATAGAACTTTCCAATTTTTTGCATGTCTGTAGTTCTTTGGGAGCTCTATCGATCTCTTTGGTCTAAAATCTGGGTTAAATGGCCGGTTCAGACAGTGTGGCGCCTAAAATACACCTGTGAACGGGATTCCATTAAGATTTACGATAATCAGACCTCCATTGCTAAAAATAATGGAGATAGAACTTTCTAATTTTTTGCATGTCTGTAGTTCTTTGAGAGCGCTATCGATGTGTTTGGTCTAAAATCTGGGGTAATGGCCGGTTCAGACAGTATGGCGCCATAAATACGACTGTGAATGGAATTCCATTAAGATTTACGGTAATCAGACCTCCATTGCTAAAGATAATGGCGATAGAACTTTCTAATTTTTTGCATGTCTGTAGTTCTTTGGGAGCGCTATCGATGTGTTTGGTCTAAAATCTGGGGTAATGGCCGGTTCAGACAGTATGGCGCCATAAATACGCCTGTGAATGGAATTCCATTAAGATTTACGGTAATCAGACCTCCATTGCTAAAAATAATGGAGATAGAACTTTCTAATTTTTTGCATGTCGATAGCTATGTATGAAAATCTGAGGCAATGGCCGATTCCGACAACATAGTCCCTTATATAGGCAATTGCGGGCGATTTTTCATGTTTTTCACTACTCTTTTGTACGCTACAATATTATTTCCATGACTTTTTTTTTTAATATGCCTCGAATGTAGCCTATTCATATTACTAAACATCAGACGTCCAAGCAATCGTGTGGTCGACCGACCACCGCGAGACTTACACCGTTTCTATTACCACCGTGAAAAAACTGAATGTATCAAATATTTATCTAATTCACATTCGACACATTCGGATATATCAGAAAGAAACGTGTATTGCTAAAAATAATGGAGATAGAACTTTCCAATTTTTTGCATGTCTGTAGTTCTTTGGGAGCACTATCGATCTGTTTGGTCTAAAATCTGGGTTAAATGGCCAGTTCAGACAGTGTGGCGCCAAAAATACACCTGTGAACGGAATTCCATTAATATTTACGATAATCAGACCTCCATTGCTAAAAATAATGGCGATAGAACTTTCTAATTTTTTTCATGTCTGTAGTTCTTTGGGAGCGCTATCGATGTGTTTGGTCTAAAATCTGGGGTAATGGCCGGTTCAGACAGTATGGCGCCTAAAATACACCTGTGAACGGAATTCCATTAAGAATTACGGTAATCAGACCTCCATTTCTAAAAATAATGGAGATAGAACTTTCCAATTTTTTGCATGTCGATAGTTCTTTATGAACCCTATCAACCTGTCTGGTCTACTATCTGGGGTAATGGCCGGTTCAGACAGAATGCCGCGATAAATACGCCTGTGAACGGAATTCCATTAAGATTTACGATAATCAGACCTCCATTGCTAAAAATAATGGAAATAGATCTTTCTAATTTTTTGCATGTCGATAGGTCTTTGAGAGCGCTATCGATTGCTATGTATGAAAATCTGAGGTAATGGCCGATTCAGACAACATAGTCCCTTATATAGGCAATTTCGGGCGATTTTTCATGTTTTTCACTACTCTTTTGTATGCTACAATATTATTTCCATGATTTTTTTTTAAAATATGGCTCGAATGTAGCCTATTCATATTACTAAACATCAGACGTCCAAGCAATCGTGTGGTCGACCGACCACCGCGAGACTTACACCGTTTCTATTACCACCGTGAAAAAACCGAACGTGTCGAATGTTTATCTAATTGACATTCGACACATTCGGATATATCCAAAAGAAACGTGTATTGCTAAAAATAATGGAGATAGAACTTTCCAATTTTTTGCATGTCTGTAGTTCTTTGGGAGCACTAGCGATCTCTTTGGTCTAAAATCTGGGTTAAATGGCCAGTTCAGACAGTGTGGCGCCAAAAATACACCTGTGAACGGAATTCCATTAAGATTTACGATAATCAGACCTCCATTGCTAAAAATAATGGAGATAGAACTTTCTAATTTTTTGCATGTCTGTAGTTCTTTGGGAGCGCTATCGATGTGTTTGGTCTAAAATCTGGGGTAATGGCCGGTTCAGACAGTATGGCGCCATAAATACGCCTGTGAATGGAATTCCATTAAGATTTACGGTAATCAGACCTCCATTGCTAAAAATAATGGAGATAGAACTTTCTAATTTTGTGCATGTCTGTAGTTCTTTGGGAGCGCTATCGATGTGTTTGGTCTAAAATCTGGGGTAATGGCCGGTTCAGACAGTATGGCGCCATAAATACGACTGTGAATGGAATTCCATTAAGATTTACGGTAATCAGACCTCCATTGCTAAAGATAATGGCGATAGAACTTTCTAATTTTTTGCATGTCGATAGTTCTTTGCGAGCGCTATCGATTGCTATGTATGAAAATCTGAGGTAATGGCCGATTCAGACAACATAGTCCCTTATATAGGCAATTGCGGGCGATTTTTCATGTTTTTCACTACTCTTTTGTACGCTACAATATTATTTCCATGATTTTTTTTTCAAATATGCCTCGAATGTAGCCTATTCATATTATTAAACATCAGACGTCCAAGCAATCGTGTGGTCGACCGACCACCGCGAGACTTACACCGTTTCTATTAACACCGTGAAAAAACCGAATGTGTCGAATGTTTATCTAATTGACATTCGACACATTCGGATATATCGGAAAGAAACGTGTATTGCTAAAAATAATGGAGATAGAACTTTCCAATTTTTTGCATGTCTGTAGTTCTTTGGGAGCACTAGCGATCTCTTTGGTCTAAAATCTGGGTTAAATGGCCAGTTCAGACAGTGTGGCGCCAAAAATACACCTGTGCACGGAATTCCATTAAGATTTACGATAATCAGACCTCCATTGCTAAAAATAATGGAGATAGAACTTTCTAATTTTTTGCATGTCTGTAGTTCTTTGGGAGCGCTATCGATGTGTTTGGTCTAAAATCTGGGGTAATGGCCGGTTCAGACAGTATGGCGCCATAAATAGGCCTGTGAATGGAATTCCATTAAGATTTACGGTAATCAGACCTCCATTGCTAAAAATAATGGAGATAGAACTTTCTAATTTTTTGCATGTCGATAGCTATGTATGAAAATCTGAGGCAATGGCCGATTCCGACAACATAGTCCCTTATATAGGCAATTGCGGGCGATTTTTCATGTTTTTCACTACTCTTTTGTACGCTACAATATTATTTCCGGGATTTTTTTTAAAAAATATGCCTCGAATGTAGCCTATTCATATTACTAAACATCAGACGTCCAAGAAATCGTGTGGTCGACCGACCACCGCGAGACTTACACCGTTTCTATTACCACCGTGAAAAAACTGAATGTATCGAATATTTATCTAATTCACATTCGACACATTCGGATATATCAGAAAGAAACGTGTATTGCTAAAAATAATGGAGATAGAACTTTCCAATTTTTTGCATGTCTGTAGTTCTTTGGGAGCACTATCGATCTGTTTGGTCTAAAATCTGGGTTAAATGGCCAGTTCAGACAGTGTGGCGCCAAAAATACACCTGTGAACGGAATTCCATTAATATTTACGATAATCAGACCGCCATTGCTAAAAATAATGGCGATAGAACTTTCTAATTTTTTTCATGTCTGTAGTTCTTTGGGAGCGCTATCGATGTGTTTGGTCTAAAATCTGGGGTAATGGCCGGTTCAGACAGTATGGCGCCTAAAATACACCTGTGAACGGAATTCCATTAAGAATTACGGTAATCAGACCTCCATTTCTAAAAATAATGGAGATAGAACTTTCCAATTTTTTGCATGTCGATAGTTCTTTATGAACCCTATCAACCTGTCTGGTCTACTATCTGGGGGTAATGGCCGGTTCAGACAGAATGCCGCGATAAATACGCCTGTGAACGGAATTCCATTAAGATTTACGATAATCAGACCTCCATTGCTAAAAATAATGGAAATAGATCTTTCTAATTTTTTGCATGTCGATAGGTCTTTGAGAGCGCTATCGATTGCTATGTATGAAAATCTGAGGTAATGGCCGATTCAGACAACATAGTCCCTTATATAGGCAATTTCGGGCGATTTTTCATGTTTTTCACTACTCTTTTGTATGCTACAATATTATTTCCATGATTTTTTTTTTAAATATGGCTCGAATGTAGCCTATTCATATTACTAAACATCAGACGTCCAAGCAATCGTGTGGTCGACCGACCACCGCGAGACTTACACCGTTTCTATTACCACCGTGAAAAAACCGAACGTGTCGAATGTTTATCTAATTGACATTCGACACATTCGGATATATCCAAAAGAAACGTGTATTGCTAAAAATAATGGAGATAGAACTTTCCAATTTTTTGCATGTCTGTAGTTCTTTGGGAGCACTAGCGATCTCTTTGGTCTAAAATCTGGGTTAAATGGCCAGTTCAGACAGTGTGGCGCCAAAAATACACCTGTGAACGGAATTCCATTAAGATTTACGATAATCAGACCTCCATTGCTAAAAATAATGGAGATAGAACTTTCTAATTTTTTGCATGTCTGTAGTTCTTTGGGAGCGCTATCGATGTGTTTGGTCTAAAATCTGGGGTAATGGCCGCTTCAGACAGTATGGCGCCATAAAAACGCCTGTGAATGGAATTCCATTAAGATTTACGGTAATCAGACCTCCATTGCTAAAAATAATGGAGATAGAACTTTCTAATTTTGTGCATGTCTGTAGTTCTTTGGGAGCGCTATCGATGTGTTTGGTCTAAAATCTGGGGTAATGGCCGGTTCAGACAGTATGGCGCCATAAATACGACTGTGAATGGAATTCCATTAAGATTTACGGTAATCAGACCTCCATTGCTAAAGATAATGGCGATAGAACTTTCTAATTTTTTGCATGTCGATAGTTCTTTGCGAGCGCTATCGATTGCTATGTATGAAAATCTGAGGTAATGGCCGATTCAGACAACATAGTCCCTTATATAGGCAATTGCGGGCGATTTTTCATGTTTTTCACTACTCTTTTGTACGCTACAATATTATGTCCATGATTTTTTTTTCAAATATGCCTCGAATGTAGCCTATTCATATTATTAAACATCAGACGTCCAAGCAATCGTGTGGTCGACCGACCACCGCGAGACTTACACCGTTTCTATTAACACCGTGAAAAAACCGAATGTGTCGAATGTTTATCTAATTGACATTCGACACATTCGGATATATCGGAAAGAAACGTGTATTGCTAAAAATAATGGAGATAGAACTTTCCAATTTTTTGCATGTCTGTAGTTCTTTGGGAGCACTAGCGATCTCTTTGGTCTAAAATCTGGGTTAAATGGCCAGTTCAGACAGTGTGGCGCCAAAAATACACCTGTGCACGGAATTCCATTAAGATTTACGATAATCAGACCTCCATTGCTAAAAATAATGGAGATAGAACTTTCTAATTTTTTGCATGTCTGTAGTTCTTTGGGAGCGCTATCGATGTGTTTGGTCTAAAATCTGGGGTAATGGCCGGTTCAGACAGTATGGCGCCATAAATAGGCCTGTGAATGGAATTCCATTAAGATTTACGGTAATCAGACCTCCATTGCTAAAAATAATGGAGATAGAACTTTCTAATTTTTTGCATGTCGATAGCTATGTATGAAAATCTGAGGCAATGGCCGATTCCGACAACATAGTCCCTTATATAGGCAATTGCGGGCGATTTTTCATGTTTTTCACTACTCTTTTGTACGCTACAATATTATTTCCGGGATTTTTTAAAAAAAATATGCCTCGAATGTAGCCTATTCATATTACTAAACATCAGACGTCCAAGCAATCGTGTGGTCGACCGACCACCGCGAGACTTACACCGTTTCTATTACCACCGTGAAAAAACTGAATGTATCGAATATTTATCTAATTCACATTCGACACATTCGGATATATCAGAAAGAAACGTGTATTGCTAAAAATAATGGAGATAGAACTTTCCAATTTTTTGCATGTCTGTAGTTCTTTGGGAGCACTATCGATCTGTTTGGTCTAAAATCTGGGTTAAATGGCCAGTTCAGACAGTGTGGCGCCAAAAATACACCTGTGAACGGAATTCCATTAATATTTACGATAATCAGACCGCCATTGCTAAAAATAATGGCGATAGAACTTTCTAATTTTTTTCATGTCTGTAGTTCTTTGGGAGCGCTATCGATGTGTTTGGTCTAAAATCTGGGGTAATGGCCGGTTCAGACAGTATGGCGCCTAAAATACACCTGTGAACGGAATTCCATTAAGAATTACGGTAATCAGACCTCCATTTCTAAAAATAATGGAGATAGAACTTTCCAATTTTTTGCATGTCGATAGTTCTTTCTGAACCCTATCAACCTGTCTGGTCTACTATCTGGGGTAATGGCCGGTTCAGACAGAATTCCGCCATAAATACGCCTGTGAACGGAATTCCATTAAGATTTACGATAATCAGACCTCCATTGCCAAAAATAATGGAGATAGATCTTTCTAATTTTTTGCATGTCGATAGGTCTTTGAGAGCGCTATCGATTGCTATGTATGAAAATCTGAGGTAATGGCCGATTCAGACAACATAGTCCCTTATATAGGCAATTGCGGGCGATTTTTCATGTTTTTCACTACTCTTTTGTACGCTACAATATTATTTCCGGGATTTTTTTTTTAAATATGCCTCGAATGTAGCCTATTCATATTACTAAACATCAGACGTCCAAGCAATCGTGTGGTCGACCGACCACCGCGAGACTTACACCGTTTCTATTACCACCGTGAAAAAACTGAATGTATCGAATATTTATCTAATTCACATTCGACACATTCGGATATATCAGAAAGAAACGTGTATTGCTAAAAATAATGGAGATAGAACTTTCCAATTTTTTGCATGTCGATAGTTCTTTCTGAACCCTATCAACCTGTCTGGTCTACTATCTGGGGTAATGGCCGGTTCAGACAGCATGCCGCCATAAATACGCCTGTGAACGGAATTCCATTAAGATTTACGATAATCAGACCTCCATTGCTAAAAATAATGGAGATAGAACTTTCTAATTTTTTGCATGTCTGTAGTTCTTTGGGAGCGCTATCGATGTGTTTGGTCTAAAATCTGGGGTAATGGCCGGTTCAGACAGTATGGCGCCATAAATACGACTGTGAATGGAATTCCATTAAGATTTACGGTAATCAGACCTCCATTGCTAAAGATAATGGCGATAGAACTTTCTAATTTTTTGCATGTCGATAGTTCTTTGCGAGCGCTATCGATTGCTATGTATGAAAATCTGAGGTAATGGCCGATTCAGACAACATAGTCCCTTATATAGGCAATTTCGGGCAATTTTTCATGTTTTTCACTACTCTTTTGTACGCTACAATATTATTTCCATGATTTTTTTTTTAAATATGGCTCGAATGTAGCCTATTCATATTACTAAACATCAGACGTCCAAGCAATCGTGTGGTCGACCGACCACCGCGAGACTTACACCGTTTCTATTAACACCGTGAAAAAAACGAATGTGTCGAATGTTTATCTAATTGACATTCGACACATTCGGATATATCGGAAAGAAACGTGTATTGCTAAAAATAATGGAGATAGAACTTTCCAATTTTTTGCATGTCTGTAGTTCTTTGGGAGCACTAGCGATCTCTTTGGTCTAAAATCTGGGTTAAATGGCCAGTTCAGACAGTGTGGCGCCAAAAATACACCTGTGAACGGAATTCCATTAAGATTTACGATAATCAGACCTCCATTGCTAAAAATAATGGAGATAGAACTTTCTAATTTTTTGCATGTCTGTAGTTCTTTGGGAGCGCTATCGATGTGTTTGGTCTAAAATCTGGGGTAATGGCCGGTTCAGACAGTATGGCGCCATAAATACGCCTGTGAATGGAATTCCATTAAGATTTACGGTAATCAGACCTCAATTGCTAAAAATAATGGAGATAGAACTTTCTAATTTTTTGCATGTCGATAGCTATGTATGAAAATCTGAGGCAATGGCCGATTCCGACAACATAGTCCCCTTATATAGGCAATTGCGGGCGATTTTTCATGTTTTTCACTACTCTTTTGTACGCTACAATATTATTTCCGGGATGTTTTTTTTAAAATATGCCTCGAATGTAGCCTATTCATATTACTAAACATCAGACGTCCAAGCAATCGTGTGGTCGACCGACCACCGCGAGACTTACACCGTTTCTATTAACACCGTGAAAAACCCGAATGTGTCGAATGTGTATCTAATTGACATTCGACACATTCGGATATATCGGAAAGAAACGTGTATTGCTAAAAATAATGGAGATAGAACTTTCCAATTTTTTGCATGTCTGTAGTTCTTTGGGAGCACTATCGATCTGTTTAGTCTAAAATCTGGGTTAAATGGCCAGTTCAGACAGTGTGGCGCCAAAAATACACCTGTGAACGGAATTCCATTAATATTTACGATAATCAGACCTCCATTGCTAAAAATAATGGCGATAGAACTTTCTAATTTTTTTCATGTCTGTAGTTCTTTGGGAGCGCTATCGATGTGTTTGGTCTAAAATCTGGGGTAATGGCCGGTTCAGACAGTGTGGCGCCTAAAATACACCTGTGAACGGAATTCCATTAAGAATTACGGTAATCAGACCTCCATGTCTAAAAATAATGGAGATAGAACTTTCCAATTTTTTGCATGTCGATAGTTCTTTATGAACCCTATCAACCTGTCTGGTCTACTATCTGGGGGTAATGGCCGGTTCAGACAGAATGCCGCGATAAATACGCCTGTGAACGGAATTCCATTAAGATTTACGATAATCAGACCTCCATTGCTAAAAATAATGGAGATAGATCTTTCTAATTTTTTGCATGTCGATAGGTCTTTGAGAGCGCTATCGATTGCTATGTATGAAAATCTGAGGTAATGGCCGATTCAGACAACATAGTCCCTTATATAGGCAATTTCGGGAGATTTTTCATGTTTTTCACTACTCTTTTGTATGCTACAATATTATTTCCCTGATTTTTTTTTTAAATATGGCTCGAATGTAGCCTATTCATATTACTAAACATCAGACGTCCAAGCAATCGTGTGGTCGACCGACCACCGCGAGACTTACACCGTTTCTATTACCACCGTGAAAAAACCGAACGTGTCGAATGTTTATCTAATTGACATTCGACACATTCGGATATATCCAAAAGAAACGTGTATTGCTAAAAATAATGGAATAGAACTTTCCAATTTTTTGCATGTCTGTAGTTCTTTGGGAGCTCTATCGATCTCTTTAGTCTAAAATCTGGGTTAAATGGCCAGTTCAGACAGTGTGGCGCCTAAAATACACCTGTGAACGGGATTCCATTAAGATTTACGATAATCAGACCTCCATTGCTAAAAATAATGGAGATAGAACTTTCTAATTTTTTGCATGTCTGTAGTTCTTTGGGAGCGCTATCGATCTGTTTGGTCTAAAATCTGGGTTAAATGGCCAGTTCAGACAGTGTGGCGCCAAAAATACACCTGTGAACGGAATTCCATTAAGATTTACGATAATCAGACCTCCATTGCTAAAAATAATGGCGATAGAACTTTCTAATTTTTTGCATGTCGATAGTTCTTTGCGAGCGCTATCGATTGCTATGTATGAAAATCTGAGGTAATGGCCGATTCAGACAACATAGTCCCTTATATAGGCAATTGCGGGCGATTTTTCATGTTTTTCACTACTCTTTTGTACGCTACAATATTATTTCCATGATTTTTTTTTTTAATATGCCTCGAATGTAGCCTATTCATATTACTAAACATCAGACGTCCAAGCAATCGTGTGGTCGACCGACCACCGCGAGACTTACACCGTTTCTATTAACACCGTGAAAAAACCGAATGTGTCGAATGTTTATCTAATTGACATTCGACACATTCGGATATATCGGAAAGAAACGTGTATTGCTAAAAATAATGGAGATAGAACTTTCCAATTTTTTGCATGTCTGTAGTTCTTTGGGAGCACTATCGATCTGTTTAGTCTAAAATCTGGGTTAAATGGCCAGTTCAGACAGTGTGGCGCCAAAAATACACCTGTGAACGGAATTCCATTAATATTTACGATAATCAGACCTCCATTGCTAAAAATAATGGCGATAGAACTTTCTAATTTTTTTCATGTCTGTAGTTCTTTGGGAGCGCTATCGATGTGTTTGGTCTAAAATCTGGGGTAATGGCCGGTTCAGACAGTGTGGCGCCTAAAATACACCTGTGAACGGAATTCCATTAAGAATTACGGTAATCAGACCTCCATGTCTAAAAATAATGGAGATAGAACTTTCCAATTTTTTGCATGTCGATAGTTCTTTATGAACCCTATCAACCTGTCTGGTCTACTATCTGGGGTAATGGCCGGTTCAGACAGAATGCCGCCATAAATACGACTGTGAACGGAATTCCATTAAGATTTACGATAATCAGACCTCCATTGCTAAAAATAATGGAGATAGATCTTTCTAATTGTTTGCATGTCGATAGGTCTTTGAGAGCGCTATCGATTGCTATGTATGAAAATCTGAGGTAATGGCCGATTCAGACAACATAGTCCCTTATATAGGCAATTGCGGGCGATTTTTCATGTTTTTCACTACTCTTTTGTATGCTACAATATTATTTCCATGATTTTTTTTTTAAATATGGCTCGAATGTAGCCTATTCATATTACTAAACATCAGACGTCCAAGCAATCGTGTGGTCGACCGACCACCGCGAGACTTACACCGTTTCTATTAACACCGTGAAAAAACCGAATGTGTCGAATGTTTATCTAATTGACATTCGACACATTCGGATATATCGGAAAGAAACGTGTATTGCTAAAAATAATGGAATAGAACTTTCCAATTTTTTGCATGTCTGTAGTTCTTTGGGAGCACTAGCGATCTCTTTGGTCTAAAATCTGGGTTAAATGGCCAGTTCAGACAGTGTGGCGCCAAAAATACACCTGTGAACGGAATTCCATTAAGATTTACGATAATCAGACCTCCATTGCTAAAAATAATGGAGATAGAACTTTCTAATTTTTTGCATGTCTGTAGTTCTTTGGGAGCGCTATCGATGTGTTTGGTCTAAAATCTGGGGTAATGGCCGGTTCAGACAGTATGGCGCCATAAATACGCCTGTGAATGGAATTCCATTAAGATTTACGGTAATCAGACCTCCATTGCTAAAAATAATGGAGATAGAACTTTCTAATTTTGTGCATGTCTGTAGTTCTTTGGGAGCGCTATCGATGTGTTTGGTCTAAAATCTGGGGTAATGGCCGGTTCAGACAGTATGGCGCCATAAATACGACTGTGAATGGAATTCCATTAAGATTTACGGTAATCAGACCTCCATTGCTAAAGATAATGGCGATAGAACTTTCTAATTTTTTGCATGTCGATAGTTCTTTGCGAGCGCTATCGATTGCTATGTATGAAAATCTGAGGTAATGGCCGATTCAGACAACATAGTCCCTTATATAGGCAATTGCGGGCGATTTTTCATGTTTTTCACTACTCTTTTGTACGCTACAATATTATTTCCATGATTTTTTTTTCAAATATGCCTCGAATGTAGCCTATTCATATTATTAAACATCAGACGTCCAAGCAATCGTGTGGTCGACCGACCACCGCGAGACTTACACCGTTTCTATTAACACCGTGAAAAAACCGAATGTGTCGAATGTTTATCTAATTGACATTCGACACATTCGGATATATCGGAAAGAAACGTGTATTGCTAAAAATAATGGAGATAGAACTTTCCAATTTTTTGCATGTCTGTAGTTCTTTGGGAGCACTAGCGATCTCTTTGGTCTAAAATCTGGGTTAAATGGCCAGTTCAGACAGTGTGGCGCCAAAAATACACCTGTGCACGGAATTCCATTAAGATTTACGATAATCAGACCTCCATTGCTAAAAATAATGGAGATAGAACTTTCTAATTTTTTGCATGTCTGTAGTTCTTTGGGAGCGCTATCGATGTGTTTGGTCTAAAATCTGGGGTAATGGCCGGTTCAGACAGTATGGCGCCATAAATAGGCCTGTGAATGGAATTCCATTAAGATTTACGGTAATCAGACCTCCATTGCTAAAAATAATGGAGATAGAACTTTCTAATTTTTTGCATGTCGATAGCTATGTATGAAAATCTGAGGCAATGGCCGATTCCGACAACATAGTCCCTTATATAGGCAATTGCGGGCGATTTTTCATGTTTTTCACTACTCTTTTGTACGCTACAATATTATTTCCGGGATTTTTTTTTTAAAATATGCCTCGAATGTAGCCTATTCATATTACTAAACATCAGACGTCCAAGCAATCGTGTGGTCGACCGACCACCGCGAGACTTACACCGTTTCTATTACCACCGTGAAAAAACTGAATGTATCGAATATTTATCTAATTCACATTCGACACATTCGGATATATCAGAAAGAAACGTGTATTGCTAAAAATAATGGAGATAGAACTTTCCAATTTTTTGCATGTCTGTAGTTCTTTGGGAGCACTATCGATCTGTTTGGTCTAAAATCTGGGTTAAATGGCCAGTTCAGACAGTGTGGCGCCAAAAATACACCTGTGAACGGAATTCCATTAATATTTACGATAATCAGACGCCATTGCTAAAAATAATGGCGATAGAACTTTCTAATTTTTTTCATGTCTGTAGTTCTTTGGGAGCGCTATCGATGTGTTTGGTCTAAAATCTGGGGTAATGGCCGGTTCAGACAGTATGGCGCCTAAAATACACCTGTGAACGGAATTCCATTAAGAATTACGGTAATCAGACCTCCATTTCTAAAAATAATGGAGATAGAACTTTCCAATTTTTTGCATGTCGATAGTTCTTTCTGAACCCTATCAACCTGTCTGGTCTACTATCTGGGGTAATGGCCGGTTCAGACAGAATTCCGCCATAAATACGCCTGTGAACGGAATTCCATTAAGATTTACGATAATCAGACCTCCATTGCCAAAAATAATGGAGATAGATCTTTCTAATTTTTTGCATGTCGATAGGTCTTTGAGAGCGCTATCGATTGCTATGTATGAAAATCTGAGGTAATGGCCGATTCAGACAACATAGTCCCTTATATAGGCAATTGCGGGCGATTTTTCATGTTTTTCACTACTCTTTTGTACGCTACAATATTATTTCCGGGATTTTTTTTTTAAATATGCCTCGAATGTAGCCTATTCATATTACTAAACATCAGACGTCCAAGCAATCGTGTGGTCGACCGACCACCGCGAGACTTACACCGTTTCTATTACCACCGTGAAAAAACTGAATGTATCGAATATTTATCTAATTCACATTCGACACATTCGGATATATCAGAAAGAAACGTGTATTGCTAAAAATAATGGAGATAGAACTTTCCAATTTTTTGCATGTCGATAGTTCTTTCTGAACCCTATCAACCTGTCTGGTCTACTATCTGGGGTAATGGCCGGTTCAGACAGCATGCCGCCATAAATACGCCTGTGAACGGAATTCCATTAAGATTTACGATAATCAGACCTCCATTGCTAAAAATAATGGAGATAGAACTTTCTAATTTTTTGCATGTCTGTAGTTCTTTGGGAGCGCTATCGATGTGTTTGGTCTAAAATCTGGGGTAATGGCCGGTTCAGACAGTATGGCGCCATAAATACGCCTGTGAATGGAATTCCATTAAGATTTACGGTAATCAGACCTCCATTGCTAAAAATAATGGAGATAGAACTTTCTAAATTTTTGCATGTCGATAGCTATGTATGAAAATCTGAGGCAATGGCCGATTCCGACAACATAGTCCCTTATATAGGCAATTGCGGGCGATTTTTCATGTTTTTCACTACTCTTTTGTACGCTACAATATTATTTCCGGGATTTTTTTTTTAAAATATGGCCCGAATGTAGCCTATTCATATTACTAAACATCAAACATGCACACAATCCGGTGGTCTACCGACCAGCGTGAGACTTACACCGTTTCTGTTACCACCGTGAAAAAACCGAATGTGTCGAATATTTCTAATGTGAATAAGGAACTGTGTTCAAATCAGTCCATATCCCACCATTTCCGTAAGCAATCAAAATTTGACCTTTTTCCCCTCCATGTTCCCCAAAAGACAGTGATTAAATTGCAATAATGTTTGTCCTTTAACAATTCAGTATTTAGACATCAATACGCACTTTTCCATTTCGCGGATTTGAGCTGAAATGTAAACTTAACATAGCAGTGATCGGAGTCATTACAAGGCACCGTTATACATGACTTGACAAATTGTTTATAATGACTAGAAATATAAAACCTATCTAATCTGAAAGACATACCATCAGATCTACTCCACGTAAATATCTTTGAAAAAGGGTATAACGATCTAAACACATCGGTGAATTTTTGACAATTAATCGTTGATTGTGGTGCTTTAGCAGCTGGTGGATGCGGTTCAACCTCAGACGTCCTATCTTTCCCGTGGTCTAGTGTACAATTAAAGTCATCCCCTACAATTATTGGATATGACTCTCTCAATGAAGATATATGACCTCTCAACGCTTCTATGCACTTTATCTTTTCATGGCATTCTGTAGGAGTGTAAACATTTATTAAATAATAATAATCATCACGAATCTTAACTGTGCTATGTAAAATTCTGCCAGGTACAATGTTAATAGTTGTAATAATTTGAACATCAAGCTTAGACTTTAAAAGTATGGCCACGCCAGCATTGTTACTGTTAAAATGGGGAAAACCGCTTCGCCCCTCCATATTAATCTCCACAATGATTCATCTATAACATCAGCAAGAAGCTCTGACCATAGTACATTGACAATGCGAAAGCGTTTAAAAGAATCTAGACAACCGCTCATATTGATTGATACAAATGAGATAGATGTCATGCTACAATGTAATTGTAAAAATACAAAAAATATGTGAAAATTATCCATAATGAATTATCCAATAATAAGACAATAAATTAATCGTTAACAAAAATCTAGAGGTTACAACTGATTAATTTTTCAAATTACGATGCAACTTTGCTACAATTTTACTTACACGAGATCTGAAAGAGGCCTCAAAACCTGGCTTCTTTAGACGAAACATCTGGTGCATTAAAAGCTTTAAATTAGGTTGGTATTCTTTGGCATCGCTCAACAACCTTCTTACTGTACTTTAAGCTTTCAATGAATGATTTAATATCACCCAGGGATTGGCTTACCTCCCTTGATTCAGAAAAATCTGTTATATCAGATATTTCTGAAACAACAGACATACTGTCTGTGTCCGTACCATCTTCATCACATGAATCAAGTAAAGTTATATTTTGAGACACAGGTGGTATATCCCCAGATTCTAGAATGTCATTGTCAACGACAGAAGGGTCATGCCCCGATTTAATCAGTGAGATATTAGGAGCGTCATTGTTTAGTCCAATCAATATATGAAACAAGTACCGGTACACATATTGATGCAAGGCATAAATGGTAAATAGCGTGCCCTGAGGTTATTATAATTCTGAGAATAAACTCAACTGTTTCATGAAAAAACGAAGTTATATAAAGGCATACAAGCCACTCATGACAAAAATATAGGCGGACAATACCACAAAAGAAGGAATATTTCTTGCAAAAAGATATGGGCAGTACTAGCTATGGGCTAGGAAAAGTAGCTTATATTTTGGTCAGTCCAACAATTTTTCCATCCATCCTTTTTCTCCTGGCCAAACTCCTTAACAGAGAGAGGAACAGACAAAATTAAGAGCAGCCAGTGATGAGAAAATTGCACTAATGCATCAACAGAACGTAACAGATCAAATTTGGATCATTAGGTATTAACAACTTTTAAAGATAAAGAAATCAACAGAACTGGCAACCCAGTCAGTAGAAAATCGGCGCAAGAAGCAGTACAGACACTGCCACCCATTCAAACAGATTAAAGAAGACTGTAAAGAATATATTAAACCTAAATCTTGATACCTTCTTAAACAGACGTGAAGAGCTTATTACCCGGAAATATATTGGTGAAATATACACTGCAATGCTAGTGAAATGCACAAAGCAAGTATATTTTGATGCAACACAGGATCCTGATCTGTACCGACAGATAACCTTTTCAACAAAGTTAAGTGGCCAGGATAGAACGAATACGGTGACCCCAGTTTTCTCCAATGAAACTGATATAGTAGAAAACATTCTGACTGAAGACCCAGTGGGAGACAGCTACGACATCATGATCTGTTTCATTTAGCTATTGTATCTATGTCACCTATTAAACCATATCTTTACTGGAAACAGTGACAAACTATTAAATCAAATATTTTTTCTCGACAAAAAGGCCAAAATCGGCCTCAGCCGTTGTAATGATGACGATTTTGTTGACCATATGGACAAATGTTAGGATATTAGACTGATAAGTCAGGTTCTACCTGTACACGTGGCTAATAATATGGGAGATATAGAAATATTTTCACATTACTATAATAAATAGTTAGTGGTAGAATTATTACAATATTTCGCACAGCACGAGCACATAGTGAGTTCTACATGGCCTTATGTTCGAAAACTGGCTACAAGGCATGTAGAGATATTCTGGTACCGAATATAGTACATTATTGAAATTTGACAATGGTGTGCCACTACTAAATTGCATATGACGAAATTACTGTATAGTAAATTTGTTTTAAACCTTTGATACTTTATTAGCGTATTCATATACGTATCTAACCATATGGGTGAATTTCTGGGGTCGAACCTATTGCAACCAGTGTGGTATAGAAAATCGTTGATCTGACAGAATTTGCGCCAATTTTCGGTATGGAATTGTGTACTATGAAATTACGTTCCTGTAGAATTTTTTTTAATTCGGAATACAACTAGCATATTTCCTATAAGTATTTGTGGGTGAAATTCTGGGAGTGAACGTATTGCAATGAAAACCATGAATTAGCCTAACTTTCAGCTTATTTACATTACGAAATTTTTAAATCTCACTACGTCGTAAGCTTATGCCTATACCTATCTAAATATATGGGTGATATTCTGGGCCGAACCCATTATGAGCGATATGTCACGACATATCGACACCTATCTGAATGTGGTGAATGTGAACCAACCATATTACAACGGGGCCATATGGCGAATATGTAACTACATATTACCACATTTTTTGATGGTAGAATCATGCAAAAGCAGTAGTACATATTCAGTTATATACAGCTATATGTAAAAAAATGATTACAAACCGAGAACTGAGATTCTAATACCGAATATAGTAAATTGTTGGTATTTGACAACTGTCCGTGGCTACTAAAGTGAATATTACGAAATTACTACGTGGTAGAAATCTCAAGATTCATTAGCGTATTCATATCCCTATCTAACCATATGGGTGAAATTATGTAGCCACACATATTGCAGATGGTAGGGTATTGAAAACCACAGATCTGCCAACATTGGAACAAATTTATGCGATGAAATCGCATACTACGAAAATACTTCACGTTCGAATTCTTTTAAATTCCCAATGTAACTAGCATATTTGCCCTGTAGGTGGGGCTTAGAATACACCTTCCGTATCCTCTGCGTGTCGTAAGAGGCGACTAAAGGAGGTAAGGGTGAGGTAACCCTGACAGAAACCTCGAGTGCTGAAGACGGAGGTTCCAGGCCGCACGGCGCACTCTAATAAACCATGGGTCCACGCACTTAACACTTATGATCATGTCGATAGTCACTTACAGGACTGGCGGTATGATCAGCGAACGAAAAGAAGAAGAAGACTCGCATATTCAAACTCCTATACGTCTATGTGAGCGAAGTTCTGGAACCGACCATATTACGGAAAGTAGGGCACCGAAAACCAGGAATACACCATCATTTAAGATGTGGTGGTTTATTAATACAATGGACCTTTCCAGTTTAGCTATGCCCTGCCCATCTCTAGCTAAACTCCACCCATACCACTCTCGAGTTGGGATCGATGGATTTCTGATCTTCTAGATGATAAATTTCAAGAAAAATATACAGGTAAGCTATGGAATATTTTGACACTAAATTGACTGGGTCCTGTTGCTGCCTATGGTAGCAACAGCGCCCAGTCCAATTTTTTTCAAAATATTCAACAGCATTTTTATTAAATAACAAAAGCATACAATTCGTACAACGTGTCAGATTATTAAGCATTTAAGATGGACTAAATCGAGTCAGTCATGATGTCATTATTATGATGTTATCCTATGCGTCACTTACTTAATTACGACGTCATATGACGTAATATGATGGATAGACAACTTGAAAAGGCCAATTAGCAAGTGGTATTAATTACCCTCGCTCCGTCAGAGGATGAGTGTATTGTATTCGGGTCTACGTGCGTTCGGGATGGCAAGGGTCTACAATCTATGATTGGCCTTGTTAAAATATAGGAGCTATAAATACGGGTGCTCTCTTAATACAAGTGGTCCATATTGTGTGGACCACGCATTAACAAGTGGTATTAGCCCGTAATGCTGAATTTGCTCATGCCAATTTCAATAGAGGGATCCATTTCTAGGTATGCCATGCCTATTTCTAGATAAGCTCCACCCCTTTTTTGCGTGTTGGAATCGATGTATATACGCTGAATAATGAATTCCCAGACTTCCAATTTCAAATTAACTATACAGGTAAGCTGATGACTATTTTGAAACTAATTTGACTGGGTGCTTTTAAAGGTTTGCTGCCTCTGGCAGCAACAACGCCAGGTCAAATTAGTTTTAAAATATTCAACACGATGTTGATTAAACGGTAAAGACATACATACATCTGACCTAAATAATTATGATGGCATATACTGCAGAAACAGATCAGAAAAATCCAATATCATAGAAAATGTCCTATGTCTAATTGCTGTCCAAGAGACTGTTGTGGTTTTCCTTTTGCAATTTACTACTGGAATTATAGGATCGTTTATCCAACCAGTCATTCCAGTGGTAAACTTTCAAAACAAGTTCTCCGGCGAGTAGCTAATGCAAATGGACATTTCTCACGATCACCGCAAGAAGCCATTTGTGGTCAGTTTGATAGAGTGCTAAAGTGGACATATAAGAGACACCGTGAGTGGCCATGTGCTTGAGTAGCCTACTTTCATCTGCAGAAGGAATGATAAACATGTTTTGTATGCAGTCCTCCAGCAAAAGAAGAGTACTTATTTAGAGTAGTTATTTGGAGTTCCGCTGGCTGGTTATTAAAATAATTACACAGTCATCGCCGCGCTAACTCTATTACAGTCGGACCAGAACAAATAAGAGGACTCGCCATGAATCACGCGAATGAAGACAATAATTATGATATCCAGCAATCTAAAAACAGAGCCGTGTCTTCGCGCCAAGAATTATTAGATCTTGTATCGATGGAGATCTCGTGAGACACAGCCCCACAATCCCCTGCACGAAATGGCCACGCCTATAGGCAATTCTAGACAGCAATAAATAGAAGCGATTACACACCACAAATTTCAACATAATTTATTTTATCACCATTCATCTCAGAAAAGCAAATAAAATAATATATTAAAAGTGTTCCAAAATTGAAGTAGTGGAACAGTGCCTAATTTGCATAAATCCAAGATAGCCGCCACCGTATTTATGATTACATCGTTTTGTTCTAATTTCACTTCCAATCAAGCTATTTTAATGCTTAAAGGTGTTAAAATATGCTCTTTAGTATAAGTAAGGTATATATTTATATATAACATTCTAACTTTATCAAGTGTTTGACTGGCTGAACAATTCCTAATTTGCATAACTCCAAGATGGCGGTCCCAATGTTAGAATTCAACAGTTGTGACCATTTATTGTCTTCTAACCAAACTTTTCCATTCTTTCAAGATGCTAGTATACTATATGTAATATAAAATATTGATAATACAAAATGACTGCAGTAGAAATACATGTATTTAATTTTTTTAAACACAAACTGGCTGCCAATAAAATCCAATATTATCCTGATCTATTTTGGCGTACATATTTGCATTAACTCTGCATGTTTGACTATATTTTCACGAAACTTAATCATTGTGACATTAACCATATACTTTAATGGTAGATAAATAAACAAGAGTGACTAACATCTGTGGAACATTGAACTTCTATGCAGACTTATTCTTATCAGGCAGCACCTTTAGGGACCAAAAGATGGCAGCTCTTTTAAGAACTGCCAGGAATTGTCCGTAATTGATGTGTATTAAGGGACAACCTGTGCTTAAGAGAACACTATGATTGCACATACAGTGCCCGTTATAGACAGGTTTGACTATTCACTGTTTTATTTTGATTTTGGAACTTCGAACAATAAACCTCATGGATTGCATTATATCAAAATAAATCTTTACAATCTAACATGAACGTTACGATTTGTATAAGTCACCACACATAGCCACCACCAATGATCGTGCAATAATAAGCTATTTAAGATAGCAAACGAGTTGTATTAAGCGACTGCATTTCTTTAGCGACCTCTTAATTTAAGGCATAAAGTGCATTAGTTATAGAAAAGGCTGATTGTATTGTTTTTCAGTAGAAGCACGACGTCGTTAATTAACAGCAGATGGTAAAGTGTATATTAATATTGTCCGCACGGATAATTATGATATAGGCATGTTATGTCCTAGTGACGAGGAGCAGACGACCATAACTTATGCATTGAGTATTACCATGATAACTATTACTTCACAGATCCGTTGACTATAATTTAATATAATCTTTGACAATGATTTATGCATCATACGTTTGACACATTAACACATACAGCATTGCACTGACCACACCCAGTACAGCAATCTTTCTAGCCCACTCTTCCTGCAAAACATCATCTGTTCCTACATCCCATATTAGAGTAACGCCTAACAACTTCCAGCAGTCCTATTGGGGGGTGCTGCTTCATTGTCTGTTATCTATATTTGACAGAACATGTATATCATGTTCATATGATCTTCAGTCTTCTAGTTTCAGATGATCTCCAGGTGCCACCCACTTGTGTATACCGGTAGATGCACATACTTTGGAATTTGGCAGCTGCTGAGGTTGGGAGGAGCACCGCAGTCTGGCTTCACACATGATGTACTACTGCCTACCTTCTGGTGGAAGCGTTGCACTCTGAGGAAATCTAGCTTGTCACCTGATTGACTTTTGTACAATGACATTCTCCCCTACTGCTATGACATGTTTTGTGCTGTTTGTATCTCTAAATATTTCAGCCTGTTCCTGTAACACTTGACTGATGTGCATTAGTTTCAATGCAACGTCCTTTCCCAATACATATATGTGTGATGCCGTGTCGTACCCAAGGATAGCCTGAACAAAACACAGTTACATATTTGTCGGCTATGTATGCTTCTCAAGAGGGCAATATTCCAGCATCATGATTCATTTTTGGTGCAATACCGGGGATGAGGCTGAGGGTATATATTAGGTGTGGTGGACTGTGAGTGGAAACAGGGTAATACCAGAATGTCTGTCATCTGCAATGAAGAAAGTTGGTTTAGTCGCTTTCTCATCAATGCCAATTGGATTCTGCATGATTACTAGATCATATCCTTCAACAGCCTTGACACTGTCCCCTCTTTGTGTTGTTCACTCGTCAGGTAGGTTGCTGATGTCAGCTCCTACATGGCCAAGTTCATCTATCAGTGG
>JAVVLW010002055.1:0-10000 GCA_034401795.1 Chaetoderma sp. LZ-2023a
GCATTGGTAAACAACCATGCATCTCAGTGTTTTCGTCATCCCACGTCCTCTTGTCAGCCCATCTGTACTTTTAATACTCCTCATCAAGACATGCTCTATAAGCAAGTCCTGTAACAATCCTGTCCAATATCTGTCAGATCCTGTACCAACACGCAGGCCATCCTGGAAGTACTGGTACGCGTCTAAATGTTGCTCAAGTAGGCTCTCCATGTTATGCAAATACAGGTGAACAGATTTGGTATAATTGTCGTTGCGTGTAGCTGCCAGCTATGGCAGCATTTCCTGCATCGTCTTCAAATGCAGCTGCCAATTACTAGTCTGCTGTGCTTTGATGAATGTTTGGAAAATAGTCACCATTTTCAGCTATCACAACCACAACTTGGCTGTGCATTGGTTCTACATGGCATTTTACCTGCCAGTAGTTTCCGATTGATGGCCTGCAGGACCTTGTAGTTCTGTAAGCTGTCTAATGTGATTCACTCATCCATTATATCATCATACAGTGCTCCTGCAACAATAAGGACTTCTGGCATTGGCGTGACATCTGCCTTTTCGCTAGTGGTTTGGCCAGATTCAGTTGAGGTACATAAGCTTTACGAGAAGACTCTGCTGTAACTGTGCCTACTTGCTAATCTCCCACCCGACTTGTTGTAGGGTGTCGTACCGGTATGCCAAAGACATGTGACATTAGCATGGCACTGAGGATCCTGGAAATCGATTTCCCCTCAGGATATTACCTACTATCTTGCTCATATATGTGCACTCCAGCAATTCCAGTGTCTGCAGTAAGGTATGCAATAGAGCCTAAGAAACTCATTTTTGCATGGTATCGACCAAGTCTCAATACAAAGGACCCGATCTTATTATTTGCTGGTGCACTCTCCTGTATTGTTAGAGCGTTCCCCCAAAGGGGCTTGTGAAATGTTAGAACACATGTGACCCCAAAATGTCTTGCATGCGAACTGACCTACAGCACACACATATACATGCACTGCAACAAATTGCAACAGACAAGCTACAACAGAAATTCTTTTCACTGTTTATCTCTGAAAAGTAAATAATACACACAAAACTTTAAAAATTCAAGTAGTATTTAACAGTGCCTAATTTGTATAACTCCAAGATGGCAACCACAATATTTGACATTATATAGTTTTAAATTATTTTAAATTCTAATCAAGATATTTTAATGTTAAAAGATGGTAATGGTGTATCACCTTTAAGCATTGAAAATAAGCTTGAATAGAAGTGAAAATAAGGTCAAAACTGTAATATCAAATATTATGGTGGCCATCTTGGATTCCTGTAAATTATGCGCTATTCACGCCTTTGATTATACAGAACGTTTTATGTTTTATTTATATGTATCACTTACCTAAGCGTGGCTTGACACCTTTGAACATTACAAATAACTTGATTAGAAATAAAAATGAGATGAAAAATGTGCAATTATAAATATTGTGGTGACCATCTTGATTTTATGCAAATTAGGCACTGTTCCACTATTTCGATTTCGGAAGACTTTTAATATGTTATTTTATTTGCTTTTCTGAGAAGAATAGTGATAAAATAAATTATGTTGCAATTTGTGGTGGGTTGGCCCACTTTTTTCTTATAATGACTGGACTATGTTTCCGAGTATAGAGATATTATTATCCAGCTCACCTATAATTTCCTGTGTGGTCATTATAGGTGTATCTGTCAGCACATCTGTGTCGCTGGTGGACGATTCACTCGATTGCGACGTTATTGTATCGTTGTGTACATCAACAGTAACAACAGTTTCGGTTATATGCGTATTATCAGGGCCTTTCAAACACGAACATGTTATTGTCTGTTTCTGGCTCGGTAATGACGTCTTCTATTCTGTCATCGTCCAATGAGCTCAATAAATCAAAACGATTGCCTAGCTCGGTTTTCTGCCGTTTTGTATTTGGCAATTTACGTGGTGATTTATTGGTCAATGCAATAACACTGTTTTTAATCCGTTTTTCGTTGGCTTTACCTCCCTGTGGTAATGCAGGCCAATCCGGTTTGGGAAAGTCATTTTCGGTTATTCTGACCTCGGGGGTGGTGTTCACATCACTAGTACTGGAATCATTAACGGTAACGATCACAGATCTGTCCATAAGCCCGGCAGCGTCTTTAACAGGGCATAAATTTCGAATATGCCCTTTTTGATGACAATGGAAACAAGTGATTTCATCGGTGCTGATGAACAGTCTGTGGGATTTGCCTCCACAGACAATGTCTATATAATCTGGTACAGGTGGGTTTTTAATCACTATCTGCACCTGTCGCCGAAAACTCTTGACATGTCTCAGTTTGGGAGATTTGCATCCTAGAGGTATGGCTCGGCATGTCCATATCACATTGTTTTCTTTTCTATTTCGAAATCCTATGATATATCCATAAATAATAGGTCTTGGTACACCCAGGCACTGCTAATAGTACTAGCATTACAATGAGTTGAAGCAGCAGCCGACATCAGCACCGCAACCCAACACGCAACACCTCCCCGAGAAGCACACGTACCTCGAGGAAGAGGGCGTGGCCAGTCCCATCGTGGAGGCCACGGTAATGCCTCAGGACGTGAAAACCAGCAAAGCAACAACAATAGGCAGGCAACACACGACAGATTAGAAGAGATCACAAAACAGATCTCCGCCCTCACCAATCTCGTCATAACACTCAGCACTGTAGTCGTGACCCAACTGACTACACGACCGCCACCAAGCAGCAATGCGCCCCACACACAGCCACCCAACATGTACTACGGATGTGGTCAGATGGACCATTGGAGGGAGCGATGTCCAAACCGCCCCCCCCCACCCCCCCCTCTGCTCCATTGGCCACTGATCATCGACACGACAGCCAGAGCATCCATTAAACCCGAACGGGCATTGATTAGAGAGTCACTTCAGTGCCCCATCCTCAAACCCAGCTCAACTGCGGTCCTTCAACAGCAACTTCAGGTAGATTCATCAACAAATAATGCAATAACTACACTAATAATGGCTTCACAAAAGCTTGGGCCTACGATGCACAGTGCATCTGCAGCTTGGACAATCCTTCCCTCTACGGAAAATTGTGACCCCGCAATAACCATATCTATTAAACCCTCTTTCCTATGTAAAACGTCAGTGGTTGATTGTAGCACCTCCACTGAAACAACGTTTATTCATGCACCACGACCCACCGCCAAGGCATTTAACACCCGGTGCCCACTGGTGATATGCAATACACACCAGCCATCATCATCATCTCCCGCACCCAATAGCAGTAGTAGTGACATGGACGGAAGCCAACACACCGCATCATGGATCCGCAAAAGACATCGTCACAAACGTCAGCATAAACAGTGGCAACGATGCTGTTTCTTTTGCACATCTCCTAAACATCCTATGATGCATTGCCCAAAAAGGCTGGCTCAAATAGCTCCACTCCATTCCAGTCCAATTCAAACTACTATCTACACCAACTCACAGTACACACCACCAACTTCAGATACAGCACGACTGCTACCCCCAGCTTCGTCGTCGCCCAAGCAAAATCAGGAGCAACGACGCCGAGCTGGCCCCTTCCTCACTCAGCCACCAATCACACTCATGGAAGCAATAGAGAAGCAGCCCACCGCAGCAAGGAAGGCTCCACAGACCACAATCTTGGAGACTCTCCCACAAGCACACTGGAAAGTTATCTATAAGTGTGCTTGCTTGTTTGGTGGAATATCTACCAGTGCCACTGTAGACACTGGAGCTGCCATCACTGTATTTAACAAGCGTCTCTATGAGAGCATCCCACCTCATCAGAGACCACCCCTTAGGTCTTCTAACATATTTTTACAGACAGCCACGGGGGCTGACGTTCCCGTGGTTGGAACAGTTAACATCGTAATACAGATAGAGGAGATGCAATTCATTCAGTAAGTTGTCACCGCCCTATTAGGTTCTGATTTTCTCAGACAACATGAATTAGACATACATGGCTGTCGCATACCGCTTGGACTGGAATCATCACTATACGATACATGTGCAGTGATTCTAGCATCAACTGCAACAGTTGAGCCGGGACAGGAGGACATTGTATGGGTCACCACACCACAGTTAGGAGATAACACACACATAGCCATGCTGGAACACGACCCTGAATACATGATCGCCTCCCAATGCGCAAGTCCATGGATGATAGTGGACACCACCAACAAAAAACATTTACCCTATCAGGTATTCAACAGAACAGCCATTCCTATAACACTTGTCCCCGGCGTTCGCTGCAGCCCTTTGGCATTAGATTCATTGTCCAGAGACAGATGGTTATGTACCCTTGATCTGGCAAGCGGTTACTGGGAGGTAGCCATGGATGAGACTGACAGGGAGAAGACCGCCTTCATCCGTAGAGATGGTCTTTTCCAATTCCGCAAGATGCCCTACAGCTTGTGCAATGCTCCAGGAACATTCGAGCCTCTCATTGAGCAGGTATTAACCACCCTGAATTGGGGAATCTGTCTCTGCTACATTGACGATGTTATCGTCTTTGGGCCTTCGTTTGAGCAGACCGTGTCCAATCTGGACAAAGTCTTAATGCGGTTCCGTACCGCCAACCTAAAGCTCAAACCAAAGAAGTGCCATTTCTTCTGTCAGAGTGTCGAGTAACAGATATGCGAAGTTTTCTCTGGCTCTGCCAGTGCTATCGCCAGTACATCCATCACTTCAGCAAGATTGCGTCTCTTCTGTTCCAGATCACTGAAATGGATCGCCCCTTCGAGTGGATGAGTGAGTGTGATGGTTCCTTCAGGGCATTGAAGGACCTATTGACAACTGCACCTATTCTTGCTCATCCTAACCCTAACCTGAATTTCATCTTAGACACTGATGCGTCCGCTTTTGCGATTAGCGCTCTTCTATCACACATCAAAGAAGATGGAAAGGAGCAGGTATTGTGTTATGGATCGCATACACTGAACAAGACAGAGAAACAGTACACCACTACTAAGCGAGAATTGTTAGCTGCGGTGTACTTTGTTAAGTACTATAAACACCTTCTGTACGGATGCCCATTTAAACTACGTACAGATCACGCTTCACTACGCTGGCTCAGAAACCTAGAAAATCTGGATGGCTAGGTAGCGAGGTAGCAGGAGTTCCTGCAGGCCTTTAACTTCAATGTTGTTCACCGTCCTGGCAAGTTACATGGAAATGACGACGCCCTGAGCAGAATCGGGCTTGAGGATGAACAAGAAGTAGCCACCACCATAACACATACAACACAGCCGGCTCCCATATTCCCAGAGCTGCGGTGTGCAGACTGGGATCTGGAGGAGCTGGCCCATGAATAGGCAATGGATGCGCAGACACACACGATATATGCGTGGATCCAGAAGGGTACGCCCTCTGAAGGAATCTGTTACTCCTTTATCCACCATGGCCAAATATTATTATCAAAGGTTTGGAGAGTGCCACATGAACAATGGCATTCTCTATATAAATAACCAGATAATAATTCCTGTGCGTTATAAGGTTATAATCCTAGAACAATTACATGACTGTGCCGGACATTTGGCCATTGAAAGAATGACAGAGCGGATCAAACAGAAATTCCACTGGATCAGGATACGTGATAGTGTCAAGGCTTGGGTCGCCAAATGCGTCCCCTCTCAAAGACGTGCTGTTGGCCAGCACCACACCACACATTACAAATTAAAATTGTGGGTGCTCCATGGGAGCGAGTGGCTGTTGATGTGCTCGGTCCCTTGAAACTGATGCATGCTGGAAACAAATACATCCTCGTATTGCAAGATTACTTTATGAAGTGGATAGAAGCATTTGCCTTGCTGTTTTAGAATGCCCTATGTAATGTCTCAGTAATTTTGAGAGCCGGTTGATCTCCGAACTCTGCAAATTATTCCATATAGTCAAAACATGCACCACACCATATCATCCGTGCAGCAATGGGATGGTAGAGAGGTTCAACAGAACCCTCGCAGTGATGCTGACTAAGGAAACACACCTTGATTGTCACAATTGGGATCTATGGCTCCCATATGTGCTCATGGCATTCCGCACTTCAGTACATTCCAGCATGGGTTATACCCCTGTTCAGTTAATGTTAGGGCATGAATTATACTTACCCCTGGAGCTGGCCATGTCCACATCCGTGACACCAACCCCACTCCAATTGTCATCCCTATTTTCCGCACCGAGCTTGGATATCACACATCCCATCCCTCTCACACTCCACTCGTCATCTGTTGACTGTCAATCTTCAGATATGAGAGAGACTACTGTTTCAGAGGAGGGACCCTTCCGCATCACAGCCACCCCCATGGCTGGTGGTGAGCGGGGAGGCAGCCTGTTCAGTAGACTCTCAGCTCGATTTTTCCCGGTACTTAAAAACTATGACCAAGTACCAAACGTCGTGTAATGGGAGATGTCCATCCCCCGTCCGAGGCACCCCCCCCCCACCTCCACAACCACCTCACCACCACAAACCCTCCCACCACCATCCACCACCACCCCCACCCCACCCCACCCCCACCCATGTGAGCAGTCAGAACATCACATAAAGACACAAAACGACAGAAGCAACAGAACCACAATTGCCCTCATGGCTGGATACATCAACTAATCAATGCGCGAACACTACATACACGTCTGGTTATAAGAGATATAACGGATACATTCTACACCCCATTACAATGAACAGCTTATTCGTCACCAACTAAGTACGTCATCGACGCTATATTAGCATGCACCTAACTTTTGTAACAGAAAAAAGCTAGACACATTTTTCCGCAACATTCCCTACCACACGAATGTGGTGAGCTCATCACCCAGCACAACCCCTACTTTTCCGCAAAGCAACAGACTCAGCATTCCCCAGCTTGGAAACCTGGATATGCCCATCGCGCACTACTCCCGCACCACGCAGCACCCCGACTTCCCTACAACAGAACGCTACCATCAACAGCACAAGTCAACATTTTCCGCAAGCACCCTCCCACCACGGTATACAGAAAACTGATCATAAGGTGGAGGAAAACACCGTAACCACCAACAGTGTGCGCCTCCAGGACACCCACACCCCTCGGGCAACGGCACACATTAGCTAAAAGACAGATACTTCATTTACATGTAAATACAGATTTCTTTATTGAGAGAGCCAGATGACCACAGTCCGTCGTCGGTAGCTAGTACGAGATAGGCACAGAACGTGAACTTCGATAATGGTCTGATTCAAGTTATGACAGCCCTTATCTTGGTCATCCCCACTCTAAGTACCCCTGTCCGGTCTTTTTAAGACTCGGCCATTACAGAGAGAATACATTCAATGTCCGATAAAGTTATTCTCGCAGACAATGCAGAGCCCCTCCCCCAACTACAATACAACTTTGACACCTCACGACAGTGCCGAAATCATGCCAAGGAAACCAGCCACACGTATCTACAAATAACATCAACACGACACAATCTCCATACGATGTTATTGTAATTGTTTAAACTGCGTCGCTAATTTTCCGAGCTGTACTGTAATAATTAAGTTTGGGTCTAGGTGCGCTGAGACTAGTCATACCCACAGAGGAGGATGCTTGGCAGTCTACCAACCTGGTAAATACAGTCCTGCATGGCGGGGTCAGTATACTTGATGCCCACAAGATATGGATATGTTTAAACCAAACAATAGATTACAGTCAGCTGTTATAATTTTGATTGGGAACTAAAATGTTCCATCGCGGCTACAAATCATTACAAATCATTAATGCGCGGGCTGGGGAGGCAGCATCAGAACTTGAACAGTTTAACACACAAGAGAAGTTTCAAAAAGCTCTCTTACCCACAAATTCCACTCACCAATCGACAAGACCTGGAATAATATATACTATACACGGAGAGGAAGGAGTGCACTGATGAAAACCACACGCAAATAGGGATGCTGTTCTTAGGAACAGAAATTTAGGAAGACACGTTTAAACTGTTCGCAGTAATTTACAAGAATCAGCAACGCTAATAGCAACAGGCACACCTAGTCCGATCAACCACATGCTTTCAAAACAAGAAACCACGTGATCAGCACCACGTTTTCTGGTAGCTCAAAGACTATAAACATGTGAATCGCCCTCCCACGTAGCTACCACGCGTGTGATGGAGGAGGCGAGAGGTGATGGGTCAGGGTCAGAGACTGCTGACGTAATCACGCTCTCTCCACCCCATCGGGCATTCCAGCCTGAAATTTGAACAGGCGAGTTTATAAGTATCTAACTTGGAAACCTCTCACTCTAATTAAAAGGTGGGCATCCACAGGAATAAGTAGTCCCCGATTTTAATGTTTATCAGAGGCCCGATTTTCCGTTACATGGATATATAAGCGATTCTCATATATTTCTATATTTCTATATTGCCTTCTATTTACGAAGGGAATATTAAATCCGACTTCAGGAGAATAAAACTGGCAGAATTCTTTTACGGACCTGACCGATTCACCCCAAATTTTTTGGGTGTGGTCAGCCGCACTCCTATGACGTCACCAAAGACTATAAAAGGAGGAGATCACGCACGGGAAAAGTCATCTTCCCTCCAAACTCGACACTAGGGAAGATTGGGCATTAGGCTGCTTTCTGTCGGAAACCAAATTCTGCTGTTTAATTCATTTATCTTATTACTTTAATTGGCCATTAGGAAAGTTATAAAAAAAACCCAACGTAAATATAGGATAGGTTAGGCGTTTTGCAGTTCTGCATATAACAACAATGTGGAAATAAAGATGTCTCCTGCGGAAGATCTGGCTTTGCCTGATAGCTCAATAGAAGAAACTCAGACAAGAATGGTGAAGAAATTTCTGTGCACTTCATTACTATTCAATGGACAGCCGTGTAAATGCGGATTTCCCCGCAGCTTGGATTTGACATTACATATCAACCGAGACCATCTTCTTCAATGCGCATATTGTTCAGACTGCAAATATTTGTTTTCGGCAATACAGTACAGCGTGACTCACGCCTCCACGTCTAAGCATCATGTTCTCATGGTTAATCTTCAACCCGGGGAACAAGACGAGACAATTAACATTACAGCCCCAAGATTCGAAACTCGTACACTGCACAAAGTGTTTCTTACCGGAAGAGTGGCCAAGACAAAATGAATGAAGAGACGACAACCGACTCCTCCGTGTTCCACTGCCACAGCAACAACAACACCAGAAACCACTTCAGGAGTTGCCACCACCGCAGCAGACACCACACCAGCGACCACAGCACTAACTGCACTGGCAGCACCATCAGTTCCGGCTACATCAACAGCAACTGTCGTTCACCCAGCAACAGTTGTGACAAGTGTACCAACAGTAACTGTGCCTAGGCTTTCATTAACTTTACAGAACATTTCCGATAGTTATGCATCTCCACCAGACTTAACCATCGACGAGGGAACCACCCAGGGAATCAGTATCACGACGCCGCCATCATGCAGCACTACCTCCACCACAGTCACAACGGCAACATCTGCAACCAGCACTCCTCACACCGCATCCATAGATCCCACTATCCATAAGGCCACTACACCTGATAAATGTACTCGGTGAAACACTGCATCGCGCACCAACCAGACATCCAAGCAGTTCCCCATACATCTGCCAGCAGGCTCATCAAGGCCACCAAGATCTGGAAACTGTCACCAGCACCACTTCATCACGCCTCATCACCGCATTCCAAAGACAAAAATCCACGGCAACTACTTTCACTACCATCGTGACGACCACCATGATGACAGCAACCACCACGACCGAAGCAAACCGGACACCCAGCACCACCACAGTTCATCATATCACACCTACGTCGACACCTAATGTGCTAGACAGAACTTTTCCAAATCTATCTGCTACATCATCGGATACCAGTGCGGAAGATGTTATCGAAAGTACCTCAGCATCTCGACTTCACCCACCCCATCCCACATATGCAGATCGTGGTACACAAACCCGTTGGGCTAACTTTTCAGCCGATACC
>JAVVLW010002058.1:0-34000 GCA_034401795.1 Chaetoderma sp. LZ-2023a
TGTACGCCTCTTTTCCAGTAGTTGCGATAATTTAGCCCCGCACTCCGGCAAGGTTGTGTAAGATTGGCCAACATACCTAAAGGGCCTCATATTTCTAAGTTATCTCTTCATGTTCCAGTAAGCCTTATGGCTTCTCAATTGTTTGGATGTCCCTATCCGCACCATGGACTGATCAGACCCTGGGAAACTATTGGGGTTTCCGATCGGTGATGGCCATGGTATGGTGTCACACACATCCCCCACGTATCTTCGGACACTCAGTAGTTAGTTACCTTTGCCAATGCAGGAAAGCACTGCGAAAACATATCTTAATTATTATTTTTTTTAATCTGCTGAACAATCCTCCCGCACTGCAGTGCATAACAGGGCAACTTGTGTTTAAACCTAACGCCAGGTTAAAAAGTTAGTTCCATAGGACCTGGTGACGGGCGAGATACGCATCCCCACCGAATTCCATAAGAATGTGTGTGCATGATATTCAGATCTGCCACGCCCTCACGGGAAGGACATTTATGGTGGGTATTCGTCTCTCTTACCCCCACCATAACGTTAGATCAGTTGCCTAAAAATGCTTTTGTGAAAAGTAACCAATGTCCCGTGACGTTTTATGTGGTTACGGAGCGAGATGTCCGGATTCTTATCCAGTTCGGAGGTCTTGCAAAGTGACATGTATGCATGCTGTCTTCAGTATTGATGTCTTAGGGCATCCATTCTCAATGACAGCCATGTGTAAAGGCTAGGTAAATGGCAGCCATTTGCGGCATAAAATAATTCTTTTCTCTAAAAACTAAATATGAGGTTAGACATAGAAGAAGGCCAGCATAAATAAAAGCGGCAACTACTAATTTAGCATACTGAGAAGAACATAAGACCGTGACGTGGGCATCCTTCAGGAATCGCACGTCCCGTCTACACGTAACCTATATCTGCTATCATATCGTCTTCATTTGTGAGAAGTAAATCAATGGTAGTTGGACGTTGCTCTGCTTTAAAGTGTGCAGGTGAGGTAACATGTTGCTCGCCCTGTGAGGATCCGCCAGGCAGTGCAGCGCCGGGCTCCACGCCTCAAAGGAGCCAACCCTCAGCTACTGGAGGTCGCATCAACTCGTCTTGTAGAGCCAGGGGATGAGGATGGAGAGCTACTGGCCAACCGAAAGGGAAGACCAAACCCAAAGAGAACCCCAGTATCAACATCATGCATTGGAACGCAGAAGGGGTTACCAACAAGAAATCAGAGCTCGAACAGTTCCTGTACGAAAACAACATTGATATCTGCTGCATCCAAGAGACACACCTGCAAGAAGGAAAACCATTTAAGATCAGAGGTTACCAGATTTTCTGGTGTGATCGAAGAGGAAGAAAGAAAGGTGGGGTGATCACCTTGGTCCGAAACAGTGTGAACGCCAGCCAGATCAAAACCTTTATGAAAGAGGCTGAATATATCAAGATTAAGGTAACAACCAGTAACTCTGTGATTGACATTGTCAATTATTACTGCCCTAATGAGAAGAATCTCTCACTTGACACAATCCAGGTCCCGGACTGCCACTTCCTCATTGCAGGAGACTTTAATAGCCAGTTCCAGAGCTCGTGATACAGAACACTTGATAAACGAGGAGAAGACATTGACGCATGGCAAGATGAAAAGCACCTTTTACTTGTCAACGATCCCACAGATCAGCCTACCTTCTACTCGCACCGGTGGCACTCGACAACAACGCCGGACATTTTGTACAGATGACATTCACAGAAACCTCAGTAGAGTGGTCGGATCGTAGTTAGGAGGAAGCGACCACCTCCCAGTCGTCCTCTCTCTTTCTGGAAGTATTTCGACAAGTTCACCTCAACATCCAAGGTGGAACTACAAAAAGGCAAATTGGAGTCTGTTCGGCAGTCGTTCCAATGAGCTTACCCAAAATATAGCAGTAGAAGGGAGAAACATCAACAATGTGGTCAAGGAATTTAATTCAAGTATCCTCAAGGCTGCCAACGAAGCGATCCTCGAGGGTTCAGGAAAAACTACCGCCCCTATTGGACAACAGAACTGCAAGCAGCACATGATAAACTAGACAAGGCCAGAGAAGATGTAGAGGGTAATCCCTGTCATGAAAACCACTTCACGCTACAACAAACTAAAGCCAGGTGTCTAAAGACCAAGCTGGAGGCCAAAAGAAGAAGCTGGAGGGAAAAGACGGCAGGGTTTAATTTAGAGAGAGACACCACAAAGCTATGGAGACTGACTAAAGTACTGAATGATGAGGGTGTCGGGGGAGAGAAGATTACTCTTGAAGAAGATGGACAAACACTGACAGAAAGATGGCTGCAAATGCCTTTGCGAAGGCATATGCAAAAGAAAGCAACATTTCTATACCACGAATGCGTCAAAAAGAGGTTAGAAAAGAGCAAAAGGAAAGAACAGACACCAACACTCACGATGCAATGAAAGTTGACATTAGTTTAGCAGAACTGAAGAAGGCTATCCGCCAATTGAAGAAGAAGAAATCTCCCGGGCGAAATGGCATTATGAATGAAATGATCCAACACCTTGGTAATGCAAGTTGCTAGACATTTTTAATCTCAGTTGGACCAATGGAGAGGTTCCTCAGTGCTGGAAGGAAGCCAGAATGACCCCTATTCTGAAAAAGGGAAGAACAAGATGAAAGTGCTGAGCTACCGTCCTATCAGTCTTACAAGCTGCATATGCAAGACCATGGAGCGCATCGTCAACCAGCGGTTGCAGTGGTACATGGAGTCGGAGAATATTATAGTTACAGAGCAGACCGGCTTCAGAAGATACAGGAGCACAGAAGATCAAACAACACATCTTGCACAGGTCATAGAGGACACTTTTTAAGCCGAGAAGGTGATGCTAGCTGCCTTTATCGATCTGCAGAAGGCATTTGACAAGGTGTGGAAGGATGGCCTCCTCGTGAAGCTCCGGCGCACAGGCATCGGTGGCAACATGTTCCGATGGACCAAGTCATACCTACACAATCACAGAGCTAGGGTCCTGGTGGATGGACAATCTGGACAGAATGTATTGCTGAGACAAGGGGTGCCACAAGGCGGAGTATTATCACCAACTCTGTTCATACTCTTCATTAATGACATTGTAGCAGAACGGCCCAATGGGATCCAAGCAGTCCTCTATGCAGATGACCTCATACTCTGGTGCACCGGGGAGTACACAACGACTGCCACGTACAGAATGCAGCTCGCCTTGGACAGAATTACAGCTTGGGCCAATCGCTGGTGTATTACCATCAACAAAGAAAAATCATCAGCCATGCTATTCTCACTGTCCACCAAAACCAAGGTTGGCAATCTGACACTGGGCGGTACTCCACTCGAGTACGAGGACCAGCAGACATACCTGGGAGTCACCTATGACAGAAGATTAACATGGAAAGAGCACATCCAGAATGCAGAGGCAAAGGCCAGAAGAAAGCTAAACATCATGAGGAAGCTGACAGGAACAAAGTGGGGTGCAAATGAAAGGATCCTCAAGACCATCTACCTAGGTTCCATACGACCACACGTTGAGTATGGATCCAGCTCATGGATGACAGCAGCTAAATCGCATCAACAGAACCTCGACAGAGTACAAAACCAGGCACTGCGCATCATCACTGGTAGAATGATATCAACACCAATAGAAAAATGGAGCAGACAGCAGGCATCCCCCCACTTAGCAAAGGACGGGAATGCAAAGCACTGATCCTAGCTGCAAAGTTAAAATCGTTCAACAACCACCCGATGAAGATCAGGGAAGCGCAGCTGTCATCAGGAAGGCCTAAAAGATCAAGTTTTGTGAAAGAGACAAAACCACTTCAAAGGAAACACCAAGAAATGTTGCCAGCACAAATAGAAGACCCAAACCACACACTTGGTCCTCCACCCTGGGAAAACAAACTAGAGAGCATAGCTATTCGCACCACAGTACCTCATCTCACAACCAAAGATGAACACAGTGATGTGAGCAAGAAGGCCCTGACCATAGCCATGCTGGAAGAGATGTACCCTCAGGAGACATGGAAGGATCTACACAGATGGGTCAGCCAAAGATGCAATTAGGAGCGGAGGTGCTAGACTGCACATACAGTATCCAAACCGACAACATGAGCCAGCTGCAATACCGACAGGAAAATACTGCACAAACTACAGAGGTGAAGTCGAAGCACAGACAGTATTGCACAGATTGTCTTTTTATCTGATGCCCGCTCCGTCCTTGAGGCTATCACCGAAGGTAAGCTACCACAACTTGAAGAAGCACTACAAACCATCAAATGCTTTCGGATAGCATTGCAGTGGATCCCCTCACAATGTGGCGTCCAAGGACATGAGGCAGCGGACAAATAATGATGTCTTAAATAATGATATCGGCCAGATCGCTACTAACAACAACTACACACACACATGCTTATCACTGCGACTTCAATCATCCAGAAATTGACTAGCCCAAAGGTACATGTATATATGGCTACATCTGACCCCAACCACGAGGCCACCACATTCAAGAATGCAATACAAGATGCATTCCTCTATCAACATGTTACCTTCTTCTTCTTCTTCTTCTTCTTCTTCTTCTTCTTTTCGATCACTGGTATCACACTTGGATAGCCGTTCTCAAGATGAAATCTGTGGTTTTCTGCAGTTCTTCCACAGGCCCATACAGCTTTTCAAGAAAAGAGGTTGACAAAGGCCAGATCTCTTCTCTCAGCAGCTGATACGTACTGCAACATTGAAGTATGTGCTCTGTGGTCTGTTCTGCTTCTCCACAAGGACAAGCGGGTGATGTCGTAAGGTGGAACCGCCTGTACATGTGTTGGTTTGGTCTGTTGTGTCCAGTTCTGAGACGAAAAATGGTCACTTGCTCTGGCCTCGAGAGATGATGGTAGGCATCTTCTGATTGAGGTGTTCTATAGAGTGACTTGATGATAGTCTTCATCTCTGTATGGGTAACCATGTTTTCTGTCTGATTCTCTTCTTCACCCATCTTTGCCATTGTGTCCGCTGCCTCATTTCCTTGGACGCCACATTGTGAGGGGATCCACTGCAATGCTATCCAGTGGGGTCATGCATCCATTGTCGCGAAGTTGAACCACACCATGGCATCCTACTGTTAGTGTCACCAGTGTGTCTGGTCATAATTAGAAATTTTGATTTGAGACAAACAATCATACCCGTTTGCTGCTAAATTTAGTTAAGGATGTAAAGTCGCTATGTTGTTGTTTATTTTGATCCTCGCCAGAGGACCTCACCGATCTCTGATCTGAATAATCTGTGAGGTATCCTGTAAAGGAGGGTCCTAGTGCGGCTGCTTTAGCAGCTTTAATATAAACGATTGTAATCTCAGGCCGGCCAAGCTTTTTGGCTGAGAGAGAAAAGTGCCTCTCACAGGCCTCCATCATGAGAAAATGCCTACAACGCCGAAGCGGAGGAGGAGAAATGGCAAAAAGGGCCACTCTCCTAGTCAAACAATACTAAGAGTGAGATAATGAATCAACCTAGTGTAATTATAAGCTATAAGTTATAAGAGAGCTGGTTTACGTGAAAGTGGGGTGGATGATATCCATAGAATTCAACAGTCACCTTTTGTGGGTTAAAGATACTGATTTAGTACATGCCGCTTTATTTCTGTGAGCATTCTTAATAGAACATAATCTAACAGTTTGTGTTTAGTGCTAACAGTTTCAAGTTTAGGCCGCAAGTCGCTTTGTGTTTTGTAGTTTGGATCAACCGGTCGGATGCGGCCATACCAGCTAAGCTAATATTTTTATTCTCATTTTCCTCAATGTGTTGCTAATCGCACTATAGTAGGTTTGTTAACCTGTACTGATATATATATATATATATATATATATATATATATATATATATATATATATATATATATATATATATATATATATATATATATATATATATATATATATATATATATATATATATATATATATATATATATATATATATATATATCTTAATCATTTGACACTGTATTGTTTGTTCTGGTTAGATTATGGATATATATGGCCAGTGGCCATCTGTTCATATGTTTTGTTTATTCATAGAAAATATAGGACTGCAGTGCACGTAGGAAACACTATACAGCAACATTTTTATATTCAACATTTCCTCCCGCCACCAACAATTTTTCACTGAGGTCGCAGTCCGTGCTATAACTCTGTTTAGCCCGGCATGCTACCAACTAAACCTTTTCTATTCAGCTCAATAGGATAGGTTCAAAATGATTAGAGACACCTTCTTCATTACATACTGTGTAATATATTCTTCTCCTCCGATAGTGCGATTTTCTAGCCCCACACTCCGGTAAGACTCATAAGTAAGATTTTGTCTCTCTTCGTGCTCCACTCAGCCTTGTGGCTTCTTAATTTTTTGGATGTCCCCGTCCGCACCATGGGCTGATCCGACTCTGGGAAACTGTTGGGGTTTCCGAGCGGTGATGGCCAGGGTGCTGTATCACACACATTCCCGTGTATCTTTGGATACTTAATAGTTACCACTTTAAGCCAATGTAGGAAAGCACTGCGAACACACATGTATTAATTATTATTTTATTTACTGACAATCCTCCCGCACCGCAGTGCAAAACTGGCAACTTGCATATAAACCTAATGACAGGTAAATGGTTAGTTCCATAGGACCCGGTGACGGGCGAGATACGCATTCCCGCCGAATTCCGTTAAAATGTCTGGGCATGATATTTAGATCTGCCACGCCCTTGCGGGAAGGACATTTATGGTGGGTATTCGTCTCTCTTACCCCCACCATAATGATAAGAGAAATGGTCTAATAATGCTTTTGTGAAATGTAACCCATGTCTTGTAATGTTTTATGTGGTTGTGGGGCGGGATGTCCGGATTCTTATCCAGTTCGGAGATCTTGCTACAGTACGCACCCCTATAGTCATAATCTCACTAGGTATGGTCTAGTCTTTCTAAAGCATTTTTGATTGAAATATTAGAGTAGGCCCATTTTTGCCTACTATTATTCTCCCGCTTTAAGCAGTGACGACACCTTCCCGATACGGAGGCCCGCTTGAGGCACTTGCCTCTTGCAAGGATTCAGCAATGACGGCCCACACCAGGATAATACTCCTCACCCAAAACTTATACCAGGAGTAGTGCCCGCGTGAGGCACATCACTTTTCGTCCGAGATAACCTTCTGCCTTTCAACTTAGAGATATGATAACTTATAAGTTAAATAGTTAAGTCTCGTGTACGGGAGCCTGCCTTGCGGGGATACCTCTGGGGACCTACGAGTCTGTGTCGTACCTCCGGGAGCCCCATGTTTAAAAGTTCATCTACTGTCTCTATGTCTCGTATTTTCGTATGCTCTTACTGTAGTGTTATCTAGCATATTTATAATTGTTTAGGTAAACTCATTGCATAGACTTATATTTTTAGGTCACCAAATCAAATCTTGTAAGTCTATAGATCACGAAATTGCTATGGACAGGCATACTGGTGACAAAACTCGTCTAATTGTTGTGTTTACAGTTCGCGACAATGGTCGCACGGCCCCACCAGAATGATTGAGTTCCTCCGGCCTTACGACATGGTTTTTATTTCCGGCAGGGCAGTCTCGTACAAGGTCCGTCACTCGTTGCGCACTTGCGGCGCGGCGAGTCGACATACCACACCGGAACCGGTGAGCTACATTTTCCTATCTTTTAATGTAAATGCTCAGTGCTCTCTACAAGCACCACCACGGAGCATCCCCCTCAGACGGACAGTGTGCAAACATGTCGCCTGATGGTAGTTTCAGAATCAAGTAACGATCCCTCCGCATACTGCAGCATGACCACAAATAACAACACAGGGACAAGTCACATTACACAAGCATTTTTAGAAAGCACATATTTATCTATGGTGGAGGAGAAAGAAACAGACTATGGTGACCTTCCTGTGAAGACGTGGAGAGTTCGAAGGTAGAACCCAGTCACCGTTGAGTACTGATTCTGTGTGTGAACTTTGGCCCATGTAAGTGCAGGCTCTAGAAGCGAGACGAAAATCTGATTTAATTGCAGTTTGTTGTGTTTACATTGTAGCACATAGTGAAAGTACTGTGAGACGTAAAGACGTGAGCATGTGGAGATATAATATTGTTGCTAATGATGATGATGCTCGTTCGATATATGGCCGCATGTCTGATGGCCGGGATTTCCTTAAGACAACAATAACAATAAGAAGAAACTGTCTGATATTTTAATTTAGACGAAAAATAGTTCGGTGTATATTATTTTTAGTTAAGCTGAAATTACGCCTATATTTAGTATATCATGAAAGAGTCATGTTAGCTATTTATAATGAAAAGCCTTCGATATGTGCTTTCTATTTAATTGATTTATTTAAGATGCGCAATAATACATTATGCAGAAAGTAGATCCTAGAAGTGGAAAACGTCAAATAAATCTAAAGATGCCGACAGATTTTCCCGATCTATCAGTAAAAAACGGTGTTAGATATCATTCTATTTTGTACGGATTCTATCCCGAAGTCGTTTAATTCCAAATGTAGTCCGTTCGAAAATTTATATTTTATGGTAATATGGGTAGAGGTCGAATACCTTGGATACTATCGGTGTTTTTGTCTGCAATAGGTGAGTGCAAGTATTTGGAAGATCATGATCCGGATGATGTTCATGTTGATCATTTAATCATAGGTTGCATTCTTGGTCCATAAGTGACTGTGTATAATCTTTCACCCCATGTATGAAAGAACGTCAGTTATATTATTATATTACACACAATTTGTTTGTTTTAAGCGATGAAATTTTCGCAGGTTGTCTAGTCGGGCACATTGGCATGATTGGCTCCTTTGGCATAACCTTTGACTTTGTGCCACACGAGCTTGGAATTCCAATCCAAAGAGCAGGGATTCGATCCTGCATTCAGGCATGTGATCAAGGTTAAATACCTGCACCATTACATACATCATTCAAATGACACATCCTTTGGAGGGGACATAAAGCCGTCAGTTCTGTGTCGTGTGTTGTCTGTGCCATGGTGGATGTAAAAGAACTCACACTGAGTGTCAGGCCCTGTATCTGGAGATCAGTTGTGAATACGCTCTGATAGTGTAAATTATAGTTAGATGTCAGCCCTGCCGTCAATATATCCAAGATGCCATAACTGAAGTCTAAGATGCCTATCTAACACGGCTCGTGTGGTGTCTGTGCCATGGGGGACGTAAAAGAACTCACTCTGTGTGTCACTCTGTATCAGGAGCTCAGTTGTGAATACGCTCTGATAGTGTAAATAAGTTGAAATACTGTATTGTATCTACGTCTCGGCCAACAGCTCAAACGGCCAGTGGTTCCATAGATGAACCTGTAAATAGCAACTGTATAGAACAGAATAGACCACAGATGTGAGACTAGCCATTAATGACAGACCATCACCCAAATGCCGATTGGTCCAAAGTGATGCGTAATAGCGTGGTTATCCAACGTAAAAAATTTATCTAGACTAAGTCGGATAGTCGCACCATTACACGTGTCACCGAGTATTTGACCAATTGACATTTGGGTAGTGGTGTGTCATTAATGTGAGCAGACTGGACATCACTGTGCGGCGTAATTGACAGCCTGCTCTAATCAAACTGTCACAGCTGTCAGCGGTGCGTCGGTGACTCCCTGGTTCACTATCTAGACTGTCTGTAAATACGTTACAAATAATTGTAGAAATACCCGGAGGGATGCGGATATGTGACCAGGAACCTCACTGAGCAGTGACGCAGATAAAGGAGGGAAAGACAATACAATACAGGCTTTGAATTTTCATCCATCCCACTACCTCATATCCCCCCTACTATAAAATATGGTCGAGTTGCTTAAATTCGTGAGTACAGAAATTCGTGAATTTGTGTTTATCGCTTTATTCTATGGTGTAGCAGTGCATGGAACACATCTGTGCAGTAACCAGTTTTGTGTTTGACAGGTCTGAACCTTTTGACAAAGTTTTGAGCGAAATGGAGTCAAAACAAGTAACTATTTATACAATTACATAAATTTGTTTAAAAAACGTTTTTTACTGAAACATTTGTATTGTGAACTGCTATTTTACATTGTGTTAAATTTTTTGGCAAATTTGTAAGAGTTTTCTTTCATGAGTGCATTGTTTGCTTAGATTCACGAACTTCGGTACCTATAGTATATACAATATAGGGTGGAGTAGGGCTGCGCGATATACCGATACCATATTTAAAACCGATATCCTGCACTGACAGTTTCATAACCGATTATAAAAAATAAATATCGAAAAACCGAATATGAACATATTTTCGGTTTTTCGTATCAGGATTGTTAAAAATAAAAGATACTAACGAGCATGAAAATCGTAATGAATAATAATGGCCATACTTTCCATTAAGCTATGTTCGGGGCAACTAATAATTGCGCATATTGTGTAACTCGCTGTACGCCGAGAGAAATCAAGCAGCGAATTAATTAAATAAATATCCACTTGTCTTTTCTCTGGTAGTCTCAGATAAATGTGCAATATAAAACACAATACTAATGTGGGAATTTGTCATTAAAATTTGTATCGGGGAAACATTTCTAAACAACGGCATCCATTTTATTTACTTCACCGGCTAATTAACATAATGCAAAGTCGTCCCAACACTAAATCGCCTGAATGCATCATAATCTCGCCAATAAATATAATGCTGAATACATTTTGCTGATTAGGATATAATTTTAAACAAAATTATTACTCAAACCATTTTTAAAACGTTATCTTCTATACACAACATCATATTAACTTATGATATTCGCGATCGCAATATTACAATTAATATTTTCTTCAAGGCATGATTTCGTCCTCGGGCCGAATTGGAAATGAAAGAAGAAAGGGAGATAATTACATCATTATTAATTACAATCACATGATTTACGTCTTTTCGCAACCTGTTTTGCTGATTTATGATTAATTTTGACAAAATAAACGATGTTTATTTAACTGTGCGTAATATTTAGGCGTTCTAATTAATAATTTCACTCCCGCGATGATGGATATTATAAGGTATATTAAGCTTTAAAGGCGTAAAACGTTACGAATGTATCAGGGCGTGAAAATACGTTCTGTTTTCGTGCTAATTTTTATCATTTAAATTTTTTGTTTCATGTCCATAAAACCGATATGAAAAGTCATATCGAAACCGATATGGCTGTAAGCCAAACCGCGCAGCCCTAGGGTGGAGTACTACAGTACCATGGTAACTATGTTTGATATGGGGCTTTAGGAAAAATACACAATGTGTGAACTAAATTTTGCTATATATGAAAAATACAACAATTATTTATGCAGACCTGCCAACCCCTACGGATTGTCCATAGTTTGTACGGAAATAGCATCCAAACTACGCATGTACTGGTTGTGAGTGAAAATACAAAAATTGTGCAATTACGGTAATACGGACAAGGTGGTAAAATTACGAATTTCTGTTTGTGAGGCTATAAAAACGGCGACCGCTTATCAAAACACGTCGGCTTCCAATTATGTCAGGATGTTTTAATTGCTCAATCTAGCTGACATTTGAGAACAGCCCATAGAGTTAAGCTGGCAGTAGAGTGCTCATGCTCATACCTTTATTTCAGCATATTATATACATGTAGCCTCCAAAACGGACTCAATTCTCTTTTGATAATTGGAAGAGCATTTGAATAGAGGCAAATATATATATTTTTGTGAGAAATGAATTGGTATTGACTATATTAATCTGACACTACGTATTAATCACAACTACGTAATAGAATTAGCATACACGCTCTACGTCTATTCTATATCTATGAAACGGCCTGCCAAGATTCTCTAATCTCATTAATCAGCATTTTTTGCCTTATTACATCGTTGGATTAATAGAATGCGAAAATTAGCACTATGAAAGAACCCCGCAATTCTCCTTCGATCAATACTATCCATTCTATTCCTTCTCATACAAGCTATCTTGGATAGCTGGCCCTAGGACTCTAGACTTAGTAAGCTTTACTGGCTCCCAACAGCCGAGTACCCGTTTGCCATGAAGCTCATTCTTGTTTGCATAGCAACAAGGGCTACATGCTTTTTTGCTGTTGGAAGTCTTAGCTTTCTTAAAGTTTTCTAAGTCTTTTTCTGTGATTGTGATAGCTTTGTGTTTGCTCTCTAAGGATTATTTGGATTACCATGGATGGAGCCGATGATATCCAGGTTGTATAATTCCATAGTTAAAGACTTAGGTCTTCAAAATTTTGTCTGTGTCGCATGTTCCAATTTATGAGCCCGAATCTGGGATGTTTGTTAACAACGAAATATGCCAGATTGGTCGCCTTCCTTTAACCCCAACAGGCGATCAGCAGATATGAAATAAGGTGTTGGCAGGCTATACTGCCGTCGTTCTGCGTATGATCCGAGCGGGTGACGTCACACCCGAGTTATCTCGGATTTTTATGTGAAAAAAATGTTTCATTAATTCGTGCATCTGATTCTGGTTGCTGCGTAGTGTATTGGTACCAGAAAAACTTTGAAATTTTCAGGTTTTGTGTGTTATCACGATCTGTTTGCAATGATCGGTGGTTTCAAAATTCTTGATTTAGATGTGTGGTCTGCGGTTGTTATTACACCACAAAAACATCCATTACCGTTCAATCACTACTTGCTAAATCAATTATTTGCATTTTGCTGTCAGAATAAGATTTTTATGCCTGCATACACACGTCCCCATGCCTAATCCTATTCCTATGGACCCTCAACCAGGCTACTGGTTGAGTCCCACCTCCAGCCTACCATCAGGTATAGACTGGCACCAGTCTATACTCACCTCATAGTGACGCTTGTCGCTACGCGCGCTCACGCATGCGCATCAGAGCCCGAATAGGAAACAGATTCACTTTTCAATTATTCTGCATGCAGAATAGTTGTCTAAAAATATTTATATAATTTTTTGTGTTTTGCGCTGTGGCAGTGATACCTTTTGACTTTATATCTCGGAACAATATGCCCAATATGAAGTCAATTCTCCCTAAGTTACGTCTAGGAGTATAATTGTGTTTATATGGTATCTTATAGACGAATTTATATATTACCGGTTTTCGCGAAGATCGTTTTTGCTTCGTGGTATCTTGATTGTTATGCCTATCCTAAATCATCATCATCATTGATAATGTCCAGTCCATATATAGAGCCTGTAACGAAGTTATTTCTAGTGCATTATAAGGATTATATTAAAATCCCTTGAAAGTTTCTGGTAAGGAAATTTGAATTTTCCCGCCGTTAGAACTGAGTTGAGGGTGTCTCTTGTGTGAGAGTTTGAGCGGTATGCTTCATTGTTACGTTTTTTCGTTTGTAGGAGTTAGCGAAAAGGTCAGATAAGACTAAATGTTCGTCGGCAAAATGTGATCGTCATCACTCGATTCGCCGGGCACGTTTGTGCGAAGTGTCCTGTACTACTAATGCTATGTGTGTGATTTGTAAAGGGTGGCCGGTTTTCGGTAGCGAAAGCGTTCTTTAAAGATTTGTCGGTCTAACAATCGCTGCCTCTGGTCGTCCTTCCCCTTCCTCCGTTGCTAGCAGACAAGGGCGGTGTCCTTTGCTTCAACCTCTGTTCCGTTATCGGTAGCAACGGAGGGGGGAAATTCATCGGGAAATTCGGACGCCGTGATGGCGCTCTTTGCTAGGTTTGAGTCGTTTGCCACCGTTTTGACGAAATCACATGGTGAAAGGATCTCTTCTGCAATAAAAGAGGCAAAAAGGAAGGAGAGCTCGTCAAGCTCAGAGGATAGCCCGAAGGCTAGCGGGCGTTCCCGCAAATGGGGGAAGCCGGTCCCCCTGTCCTCTAGACAGGTGATGGAATCGCCGAAAAAGCAGAAGACAAGAGCATCTAAGCTCTTGAAGGTGTGCTCGGAGGGTGCACCACAGAAAATCCACGTTAGACTAGAAGGTGATGGGCATAACCTTCAAGCCGTGGTGGCGTCGGCGGAAGCTGGTGTCCATAAGGCTAGTACTTATGAAAATGCCAATGTAACAGTGGTTCCGGTGATTAAAGTAGGCTCGAAAGCGCCCATTGTTAGAGGTTGTTACCTAGTCTTGCTAATTACAGTTACTTCCGTTTTACGATTCTCATTCTTTTTCCGGCCGGACTTCCGGTTTAGCGAGACATCCGGGTCGTCAAGATCCGGCTTCGGTAGCTTCCGTTTCCGGAAGGACTTCCGGTTTGGGGTGGGGGGTGATCCGGGTCGGCAAGATCTGGTTACCACTTCCGGTCTGTCTTCCGGTTATGTAGGACATCCGGGTCCTAGAGGTCTAGTGTCTACTTCCGTTTCCGGGTCTTTTAGCACTTCCGGCCATTCCGGATATCCGGAGTCTGAGGACTCTTTTTATTTTCCGAATTCTGGTAGAGGCGTTTCCGGTTCCGGGGTGGACACTAGTCAGTTTACTTCCGCTTCCGGTATTAGAACTGTACTTCTCCTTCGATCAATACTCACCATTCTGTTACTTCTGATATACAGCTGGCCCTGACAGCGGCTCTAGGATTATAGACTTAGAAAGCTTTACCGACTCCTGGGAACCGGGTACCCGGCTCCCCACTGCCGAGTACCCGTTTACCATAGAGCTCATTCTTGTTTGCATAGCAACAAGTGCAATACATGCTTTTCGCATTAAGGATTTTAGTGTTTTTAAAAGAATCTAAGTCTTTAATCAGTGATAGTTTGTGTGTTCTGAAAGGATAACTAAGGACTATGGAGAATACCGCCCAAGACAACCAGGTTGTATTGTTCTTTATTATCCATAGTTAAAAGACTTAGGTCTCTAAATTTCGTTGTGTCGCATGTTCCGATTTCTGACCCCATAGAATCTGGGACGTGTGCTAACAACGATATATGCCAGACGATCGCCTTCTTTAAACCCCAACAGGCGATCGGCAGATATGAAAATAGGTGTTTGCTACGGTATTTCTAACACGAATATCGGCTGACGTCGTTCTCCGTAGAATCTGAGCGGGTGACGTCACACCCGGTCGCTCGGATGTTTATGTGAAGAAAAATTTTTTCATTAATTCGCGCATCTTGTTCTGGGTGCTGCGTACTAAAAAATGGTACCGGAAACTTTAGAATGATCAAGTTTACGTGCGATCACGATCGGTTTGCAATGATCGGTGGTTTCAAAATTCTTGAGTAGATGTGTGGTCTGCGGTTTTACCGTGTGAGACAGCAGTTGTTATACATTTTGTTGTTTTCTTCACATATCGTGCTGCGTTCGTTAGGAGTATAATTTATATTGATTAGTAAATATACCCTGAATGCTATGCGATATGATTCCTGGAGCCGTTACACATCCTGTAGGATCTATTATGGGTGTGTTGTGCCCGCCGCGTACTTGTCGTCATAATCAATGCGATCGTTGTTGTAACGTGGCGGGGTGGGGTGCGGGAGGTTACGGTTAATTTATGAGTCAAAATATTTGAAAATTAATTGTCTGCCTTCCATCCGTGTCTCGTTCCGCTTGTTTATTGTAGGTTTGTGCTTATTTTATAGGCCAAGCCAGCCCCGCCATCATGTGACGACTGCCATAAGTTTGTCCGTGTAATGTTCAAGGACCATGTCTGTTTTAGGTGTGCCCTGTGTAATATAGATCATAGGTGTAATGTTTGTGCAGTGTGGTCCGTCGAAACGATGGTTAAGTTCCTTGCCCAGAAGGACTTGGCTGGGTCTGACGCGGGGTCAGGCGGTCCGAGAGGAAATCGTGGAGCGCCAGGTTCGGCCGGTGGGGGTGCTCCACGTCCCCAGCTGGAGGGGGCGGAGATGGCACCGCCGGCGTGGTTTGGTCCGGCTATGCAGGGTTTTCTGCATAGCGTTCTGCCCACGCTGGTGTCGTCCCTGCTACCAAAGGTTGGGGGGCAGTTTCTCCCCATGCCTGGTACGGATCCTGTCCTCGGACAGGATTCTGGACTGGTTACCGAGGGGGCCGTCTTGTACGGCCCCCTGGCGGTCCCGTCTGGCTTCGGCCAGACAGGTTCTGTCTCTCTGCAGCCACCTCCGGGTGGTCCAGTAGCGGTGGCCGGTCCGTCAGGTGTGGGAGCCGTCCGCCAGGACGGCTCCACGGTTTATTCGTCTAGTGACGGCTCTTCGGAGTCTGAAGACGATGAGGCCGAGGAGGAGAGGTTGCTGCGGCCCGTGAAGCCGCAGGTGGAGAATATGGAGGTTGATTCCGTCCTGGACGGAACCGGCCTCCATTTGTCTGGTTTGGCGCAAGCCAGGTCAGCGGCTCCACCTGCGGCTGAGGCCAATCCGTTACCGTGCACCGGTTCCGCGCGGCTTGGTTTGTCACCAGCCGTCAGGGGAACGGGTGTGCCGGGCCAGGCGTGGTACTCACCTATCTCGCCTGGTCCGGCAGCCGGACATGGGGTGCCGTTGGCGCCCGTGGCCGGCTATGGTTCCGCGACGGTTACGGGTCCGTGCGGACCTACCCCATGGACCGGAGTGTTTCATGGGGTGGCGGCGGAACCATGTGGTAGCGGAGTGCCTGGCGTGTCAGCCGTGGCTGCTTGCCGGGAGGCCATGGCTGGCAGACCCGTAAGCACGTCAACGGGTGACGTGTTTGCGGGGGTATCTTCTTCGGAGATAGATTGGTCTGATGCTCTGGTGTGGCTAGCCAGAGTAGACCCGTCTGTGGTTTCGGCCACGGCCGATGAAGATGCGCCCCGTCCGTCGGTTGCGTCGATTAGGACGGGGATTTTGCCCGCGGCCCGGATCCAGTCAGTGGGACTGGATCCACGGTTCATTGATTTGTTGGATGCTATTTATAGTAAACAACTAATGACCAAGGGTCAGCTCCCTGCGGCCTCCAGGGAGGTGCGGGCAAGATGTCGTATTCCGCGGGGTGAATACGACAGGTATGGTGTAGTCCTGTCGGTCACGGAGGATGACCGATGGGTACTGGGCGTCCAGAGTGCCGGGTCGGGTGGTCCCGGTCCGGCACTAGTGGATACGGCCCAGGTACACCAGGAAGAAGTCCTGGCCCTATGCGATGAGGGTGTGAGGGCAGCGATGAGCGCTGTCAATCACTCCTATCGTCTACTTCAGTCGGTGTGGGCTGAAGCGGGGGCAGGCCACCCTGTGCCACCTGTGGCGCTATCGTGCGTTAATGACAGCTTGGTGCTGTCAATGGACGCATTGGCAAGGGTGCAAGCGCGTGTGACGAAGTCCAGGAGGCAAATGGTCATTGACCATATGCGTCCGGCTACGGCAGTCAAGGAACGTCTTCTTGGGACGCCCCTGACAGGGCCTAGCATCTTTGGTGGCCAAGCGCGGGCCATCTTAGAGGACACCGCCAGTATTGCGCAGAATCGGTTAGCGGTAAATCTGCAGCTAGAGCTAGTGCGGCAAGCGCACGCACTAGGGGCTGTGGGCAAGCCGCTAACAGGACAGCCTTCAAAGAAACAGAAAAAGCATAAGGGCAAGGCGAAAGCCAGGCCTATTGCGACGTCTGTTTCGGCTGGGTTCTCGGAGCCGCCGCCGGCGAAGAAACCCAGGAAGGCTGTAGAGGCGCCTACCCTCCCCAATGTTGCTCCGGACCGCCCTAGAGGTGGTAAGGGCAAGGGGAAGGGTAAGGGTAAGGCCTCAAAGGGCGGACAGAAGGGGCCGAAGCGTACCTGAGGGTACTCAAGCTCCCTTCATATCCGCCTGGACCGCACCTGTGCGACAGGAACAGCGGTGCCAGTTATACCCGTCGTGCCTAGAACGAAATGGTTCTCACTCTCTCTCGTTAAGAAAGGGGGGGGGGTGCGGACTGCGAGCCGGACAACCCCGTTAGACGTCGAGGCGTCTATGGTGGGTGGAAGGCTCATGCGTTTCGTCGAGGCTTGGCGAGGTGTGACGTCAGACAGTCTGGTCCTGGGATGGTTATCCCAGGGTTACATGCCAGAGTGGTGGGACTTTCCGCCACAAAATCTGTCTTTGGCACCTGTCTGGACACCCGTACCAAGGGAGCCAGACAAGTTAGAAGCCGTTCAAAAGGAAGTGTCGGGTTTGCTTCTGAAGGGAGCAATAAAACCAGCAAACCGGAACACTCCAGGCTTCTATTCAAACATGTTCCTTGTCCCCAAGAGCACGGGGGGATGGAGACCCATACTCAATCTCAGGCCATTAAATTGGTTTATCCATACGCCTCGGTTCCAGATGGAAACACCGAGGTCGGTAATGGCGGGATTGAGGAAAGGAATGTGGTGTGTATCGATCGATCTGAAAGATGCATATTTCCACATTCCGATGAATCGGAGTTGGCACAGTTTTCAGAATCAAGTATGGGAGTTTACAGTTCTCCCGTTTGGCTTGTCGACAGCTCCGAGGGTTTTCACAAGAGTGGTACTTGCGGTGACAGCGTTTCTCAGAAAAGAGAACGTGGCGCTACACACCTACATAGACGACTGGCTGCTCAAGGCAGACTCGGCAGCCAGGTTGAACGTGGATACTGCTCTGACTCTGAGGTTACTTTCAGATCTAGGCTGGATAGTCAACGAGGAGAAATCCGAGTTGACGCCCACTCAACATTTCATTTATTTGGGGATGCGATTCGACCTCGAGGAGGGCAGGGTTTACCCGTCAGAGCCCAGAGTGGTGTCTCTGTTAGCCATCCTCGGGAGTTTTCGAGTGGGAAACCACATTCAGGTGAGGCGGTTCCTTCAGATGCTGGGCATGATGGTCTCCATGGAGCAGGTTATCCCGTACGCTGCTCTAATGCGAAGACCTATCCAGTTGTATCTGATGTCTCTGTGGAAACAGAGAACAGAACCCCTGTCAAAACTGGTGCCAGTTTTGGAGCCGATAATATCGCATCTTCTATGGTGGAAACAGCGTCAGAATCTCCTAATAGGGGTTTCGCTGCACCTACCCCACCCCCAGCTGTCCGTTTACACGGATGCATCGCTGGAAGGGTGGGGTGCCTGCCTGGGAGAACACCAGGTCTCGGGCACATGGACTCTCCCGGAGAGTCAGCTGCATATCAATCTGTTGGAAATGATGGCAGTGGAACTGGCGTTGGAAGAGTTCCTTCCGATGATCAGGGGCAAGGTGATATTGATACGGTCGGACAATTCGACAGTAGTATCATATATAAATCGCCAAGGAGGGACCAGGTCGCCCACCCTGTGCATCAGGGTGTGGCACTTGATTCAATGGTGCAGGAATTACTCGGTTGTTTTGAAAGCAGCTCATATTCCTGGCCGATTGAACATTCTGGCGGATGCTTTGTCTCGCAGACAGAGAATCCTGCCAACAGAATGGTCCCTCAACCCTCCAGTTCTGCGACGGATCTTCGAGCATTGGGGCAAACCCAACGTGGACTTGTTCGCCACAAAGGAAAATGCTCAAATCATGACATATGTCTCGCCGATTCCAGATCCAAATGCCGTCGATACAGATGCTCTGGCGATAAGCTGGAGAGGGATGCACGCTTATGCGTATCCACCCACCATTCTTCTTCCGAAGGTATTGGTGAAGGTCAGGGAGGAGCCGTGTCTGGTCCTGCTAATAGCGCCGTATTGGCCGAGCAGGGCGTGGTTCACGGATCTTCTGGATCTGCTGGTGGAAAATCCTGTGCAGTTGCCCGAGATTCCGAACATAATCTCCCAGGCCAAGGGACGCTTCCTACACGAGCGTCCCGAAATGTTCAAATTGACTGCGTGGATGTTGTCAAACAACGTTCCACGTCGGAAGGCTTTTCTCGACAGGCTGCTGATTTCATCGCGGCTGCGAGAAGGAGGTCAACCTTCAAGTCATATAACAACAAGGTTAACAGATTTGCAGACTGGTGTGAAGAAAAGGGTATTGATACCTTTCAATCCACTATTCAGCAAATAGCAGACTTTCTCTGTGAGCTGTTCTTTACAGGACTAGCTCCCGTCACAATTGCTTGATACAAGTCAGCTTTGGCATCAGTTATCCCGTGTCTAGCCAACAGGGATAGTCCAGAGGTGGCCCAGTTAAACGTGATGTTGAAGGGAATGAGCAATCTCCGCCCGAGACAACCGGTAGTCATTCCAGCCTGGAGTCTATCTTTAGTGCTTAATGTACTGGCCAAGCACCCATTCGAACCGTTGCGTTCGGCTAGTCTAAAGCATTTGACTCTAAAGGCGGTCTTTCTATTGGCAGCTTCCTCAGCTAGAAGGCGCAGTGAGATCCATGCGCTTTCGGCAGAGAGGAACCGATTTATTGTTTCTGGAGAAGGTCTGCGTCTTCTGCTTAGAGCAGAATTTATGTCAAAGAATCAATCTTTGAGATATCCCGGCAAACCGATCATTATACCGAAGTTAACCAGGTTTGATCGTGATGCCAGTGTCTGGTGCCCGGTCCGTGCTTTGACTAAGTACAAGAAACGGACTGACTCGTTACGGTCGAACGATAGACATCTGTGGATCTGCCATAAAAAGCCTTATGGCGCCGCATCCATGGATACTATCTCTCGTTGGGTGGTCGAATGCATTCAGACTACTCATGAGATGGCGACTGGGCACCAGGTGCAGGGCGTAAGGGCACACGATGTTAGAGGAATAGCCGCCTCGACCGCCCTTTACAATGGTGTTCCGTTAGAGGACATCATGGCCGTTGCACAATGGCACTGTGAGTCCTCATTTACGGATTACTATATGAGGGATGTGTCAGACTCAGCCAATCCACTCGCTTTAGCTGTTTTGAAACGATAGTTAGTGACCACACTGCTTTTCCCCTTTTTTCACTTTGGTAAGAAAAGAACCTAAAGCAGGCATGGTCAAGCGAGAGGATGTCAACCAGATTGTGTCACTGATGGCCGAACCGGTGAATGGTTGTAGGCGGTACGTCTGAAGTCCTGTTATCATAAGGTAATTCAACAAGTGAGAGTTTTTTGTATTATGTATATGTATCATGTTCATTCATCTTATATATTCATGCTCATTCCCAGGCTAATACAAGCGATATGCAGGGAGTAGTTAACCCTCTTGGCATATTGGTGTTTCAGGCGAGATACATGTTCGTTAGTTCTCTCCCTTTTCTTAGGAGGAAAAAGGGGGGGGGCTGTGACGCGAATGTGATTCGGTTCCGTGAACTTGATGGTCCTTTTAGGTCTCCGTTAGTCAAGTTTGAAGTCTAAAATCTTTCTCCAAGGGGCAAAATTAGCATGTATGGCTTGCCCCTTCCCACCAGGTTACTGATCAAATCTGGTGTATATCAGAAGTAACAGAATGGTGAGTATTGATCGAAGGAGAATGCAGGAAATGTCAATTTCCCTTTCTCCGAGATCTAACAATACTCACCATTCTGTTACGGACCCAGCCTCCCAGCCCCATGGAGGCAAGCCATAGTTTTCTCTTGTTTGGTGGCTATGCAAACAATATGAGCTCTATGGTAAACGGGTACTCGGCAGTGGGGAGCCGGGTACCCGGTTCCCAGGAGTCGGTAAAGCTTTCTAAGTCTATAATCCTAGAGCCGCTGTCAGGGCCAGCTGTATATCAGAAGTAACAGAATGGTGAGTATTGTTAGATCTCGGAGAAAGGGAAATTGACATTTCCTGCATTCCGGGTCGGTCAGACCTGGATGTAATTCCGATTTCCGTTTCCGGTTTCATGAGAGCTTCTGGAAGAATGCATATCCGGGTCTGTGGACCCGGCATTGCATTGTTCACCAATTTCCGGTTCCGTTTTTTCAGTTCCCTCTTCCGGTTAGTCTGTACATCCGGATTGTAGGATCTTGATCAGTTCCGGTAGTCTACTTCCGGTTTTATCCATTCCTTTTTCCTTTTTTCCACATCCGGATTTCGTACAGCCGGGGATAGGGTCATTTCTGGTTTTACCCGGCATTACATGTTCATCCATTTCCGGGTTTTCAGCTTCCTCTTCCGGTAATTCTGTACATCCGGGTTGTAGGATTTTGATCAGATTCCGGTAGTATACTTCCGGGTTCATGCATTTCCGTTTCCCTTTTTCCATATCCGCATTCCTAGAATCTAGTCATCTTCTTGCCTAAGAATTAGTCTTATTTCAGTTTTTGTTTAATATTGGGAATGTTAAATTGCTGAAAATAGTCATTCCAAGTCATTGCCAGTCTTGTAGTCTCTCTTGGAATGGTAGTCTATTCAGACATTTATTCGTTTATCAGCGACAATTTCAGCGTAATTAAAGACTCCTGACTGGTTACCGTATGGGATTTTGTTGCAGATTATTTTCTATGCGCATTTCATAAGCCGATAATTCAGGTGGTATTCTACGCATTATTTCGAGATACGATTTTTGCTTTCATCCAACTTTAGATGGCCAGTTGTCTTCGGGCCATTCAGCGTTTTTTCTCGCTCCTTTTACCTCTTATGTCGGCAGGTTGACATATTTATTTAACCAAAGGGAGTTTATTTGTGGAGGGGATATCCCTGATTCTTAAGTAAATCGTAGTATAATTTCGTCAGTCGCTGAAAAGAATTAGATTCAGTAAAGGTTTCATAGGATCATTATGAGTACAGGATTAATGTCTACAAGTACATTATTCGCTTAGAAAGGATAATCAATCGGATAAAGGGGAAGGAAGGAGGAATATGAGTCGGATTCTTCTGCGTTGACATAGTTTCGGTGAGTTCGTTTTGTTTTCATTTTTCAATCCAGATTTTTGTTTGGTTTTCCTTTTATAGCGTAAATTTTGCTCTATTTTGACTGGGTTGCTGCGGGCCATCGGAGGGGGGTTTCGGGGGGCGGGGCTCGGGATTTGCTGGGTATTTTGGGGGCAGTTTAGCTGAAGGTTGTTGGTGATGCCACCGGCAATTTTCGGTCGGAGTATTCCCGGATTATTCGGTGAGTCTTGAGTTTTTGCTCGTTGAGGTTGTTGTCTGCGAGTTGGCGGTGGGCCGGTTGGAGTGGGGTTGGGGTTGCGCTGGAGGGGGGAAGAGCGGACGAGAATCTTTGGATTTAAGCATCCACCAACTATTTCGGTCAAAATGTTTTCTAAATCTTTGCAAGTCCAGAGATATTACAGTTGTGATATGTCGTCTGCAAAATTCAGTATTCAATCAGTTAATATCTAGTATCAGTGTTCAATCTTTCTTGGGGATTTCTAACACAATGGCATTTGTTAGTACAAAGATGAAATTATTGATGCTAAGATTATGAATATAAGAATCAATAAATTTATTAAAATCTTTTAAGTTTCTGCCTCGTGGCATAAATATCGAATTGTTTAGGATATCTAATTTATCAGCAAGCCCGAGCGGCTATGCAACCGTTGATGTATTCAATACAATTTTTTATTATATCCATTGTTATACGATGTTTAAATTAGATAGTCTAATGTGGGCCATAGTTCTCTTATCAGGACCTTGTGACTTGTCATGTATGCTATTCATAGAATTGTGATGACGGTCATCACTAGTGACTTTCCCGTAGTTCATGTAGATCTCGTGCACATGATTTGGCTATATCTTGACTCTAAGCACTCCCATAGACTTACTATGGGGTTTTGGTTTGCCACAATCTCTGGTTAAATCTCTGTAAATAATATTATCTATAATTTTTGCAGAGTCTTTAGCATTATTAATAAGTTAGGCTATTCTGATATGACCCTTTTGGTCTCCATTCAGAGTAAGCGGTATTATTAAAATATCCATAATAAACGTGAGTTACCTATTTACTGAGGTATAAGCGTTATGATATAGGCCAGGATTTTTGGCATATGTAATCTATGTGTTTTCTATGAGCACTCCTCTTTAGCATATAGTAAGTTTGACTCTTCTTTAAGGGGGGGGGGGGTGCCCTTATTAAAAGGGGCTAGATATTCCTGGATCTAGAATCCTTCTATGTAGTCTCCTCTTCCAAAAAGGTTTTCTGTTCCTTATTATTAGAAGCTATTAGCTTTAGAGGGGTTGTTGTTTGTCTATGATTGTCAGGGAGTCTATAGAAGAGGCTATTCATTGGAAAGTAGATCCAGGCTTCTGTGCATTGGTCGGATTGTCTGTTAGGCTTCTAAATCTCGATTCGTTCAGTCATGGCCATGGGTTTTTCTTTCATTTTTAGAAGGAGGAATGAGGTTTAGTCTTATGGATTGTCCTCTAGTAGAGCTGTTCGCGGCCTCTCTGAATGCTCAGATCTTCTCTTACATGTCTCCTTTTCTGGACAGTCAACCCCTCGGGGGGGGGGGGGGGGGGGAGGGTGGATGCTCTGTCTCAGTAGTGGACAGGAATGTTCGCCTATGCCTTCTCTCGAGCGATTTTGATTCAGTTAATTTTGAAGAGGGTCAAGGATCAGGTTTGCGAAATTCTTCTGATATCTCCCTGTTGGCCAAAGAGGATTTGGTTGTTAGACCTTCTAGATTTTCTGGTAGATTTCCCTCTTCTTCTTCCAGTATACCAGGATCTTCTGTCTTAAGTAAGAGGTCTTTGTGTGCATCCAAATCCAATAAATTTTAGTCTGTGTGTCTGGAGAATCTCGAGTCTGAAGTCCTCGAGAATAAGGTTTCTCCTTCGATCAATACTCACCATTCTGTTACTTCTGATATACAGCTGGCCTTGACAGCGGCTCTAGGATTATAGACTTAGAAAGCTTTACCGACTCCTGGGAACCGGGTACCCGGCTCCCCACTGCCGAGTACCCGTTTACCATAGAGCTCATTCTTGTTTGCATAGCAACAAGAGCAATACATGCTTTTTGCATTAAGGATTTTAGTGTTTTAAAATAATCTAAGTCTTTAATCAGTGATAGTTTGTGTGTTCTGAAAGGATTAACTAAGGACTATGGAGAATACCGCCCAAGACAACCAGGTTGTATTGTTCTTTATTATCCATAGTTAAAAGACTTAGGTCTCTAAATTTCGTTGTGTCGCATGTTCCAATTTCTGTCCCCATAGAATCTGGGACGTGTGCTAACAACGATATATGCCAGACGATCGCCTTCTTTAAACCCCAACAGGCGATCGGCAGATATGAAAATAGGTGTTTGCTACGGTATTTCTAACACGAATATCGGCTGACGTCGTTCTCCGTAGAATCCGAGCGGGTGACGTCACACCCGGTCGCTCGGATGTTTATGTGAAGAAAAATTTTTCATTAATTCGCGCATCTTATTCTGGGTGCTGCGTACTAAAAATGGTACCGGAAACTTTAGAATGATCAAGTTTACGTGCGATCACGATCGGTTTGCAATGATCGGTGGTTTCAAAATTCTTGAGTAGATGTGTGGTCTGCGGTTTTACCGTGTGAGACAGCAGTTTTGTTATACATTTTGTTGTTTTCTTCACATATCGTGCTGCGTTCGTTAGGAGTATAATTTATATTGATTAGTAAATATACCCTGAATGCTATGCGATATGATTCCTGGAGCCGTTACACATCCTGTAGGATCTATTATGGGTGTGTTGTGCCCGCCGCGTACTTGTCATAATCAATGCGATCGTTGTTGTAACGTGGCGGGGTGGGGTGCAGGGAGGTTACGGTTAATTTATGAGTCAAATTATTTGAAAATTAATTGTCTGCCTTCCATCCGGGTCTCGTTCCGCTTGTTTATTGTAGGTTTGTGCTTATTTTATAGGCCAAGCCAGCCCCGCCATCATGTGACGACTGCCATAAGTTTGTCCGTGTAATGTTCAAGGACCATGTCTGTTTTATGTGTGCCCTGTGTAATATAGATCATAGGTGTAATGTTTGTGCAGTGTGGTCCGTCGAAACGATGGTTAAGTTCCTTGCCCAGAAGGACTTGGCTGGGTCTGACGCGGGGTCAGGCGGTCCGAGAGTAAATCGTGGAGCGGCCGGTTCGGCGGTGCGGGTGCTCCACGTCCCCAGCTGGAGGTGGCGGAGATGGCACCGCCGGCGTGGTTTGGTCCGGCTCTGCAGGGTTTTTCTGCATAGCGTTCTGACCACGCTGGTGTCGTCCCTGCTACCAAAGGTTGGGGGGCAGTTTCTCCCCATGCCTGGTACGGATCCTGTCCTCGGACAGGATTCTGGACTGGTTACCGAGGGGGCCGTCTCATACGGCCCCCTGGCAGTCCCGTCTGGCTTCGGCCAGACGGGTTTCTGTTTCTCTGCGGCCACCTCCGGGTGGTCCAGTAGCGGTGGCCGGTCCGTCAGGTGTGGGAGCCGTCCGCCAGGACGGTTCCACGGTTGACTCGTCTAGTGACGACTCTTCGGAGTCTGAAGACGAGGAGGCCGAGGAGGAGAGGTTGCTGCGGCCCGTGAAGCCGCAGGTGGAGAATATGGAGGTTGATTCCGTCCTAGACGGAACCGGCCTCCATTTGTCTGGTTTGGCGCAAGCCAGGTCAGCGGCTCCGCCTGTGGCTGAGGCAAATCCGTTACCGTGCACCGGTTCCGTGCAGCTTGGTTTGGCACCAGCCGTCACGGGAACGGGTGTGCCGGGCCGGGCGTGGTACTCACCTATCTCGCCTGGTCCGGCAGTCGGACGTGGGGTGCCGTGGGCGCCCGTGTCCGGCTATGGTTCCGCGACTGCTACGGGTCCGTACGGTTTTCCGTGCGGACCTACCCCATGGACCGGAGTGTTTCATGGGGTGGCGGCGGAACCGTGTGGTACCGGAGTGCCTGGCGTGTCAGCCGTGGCTCCTTGCTGGGAGGCCGTGGCTGGCAGACCCGTGAGCACGTCAACGGGTGACGTGTTTGCGGGGGTGTCTTCATCGGAGGTAGATTGGTCAGATGCTCTGGCGTGGCTAGCCAGGGTTGACCCGTCTGGTTTCGGCCACGGCCGATGAAGATGCGCCCCGTCCGTCGGTTGCGTCGATCAGGACGGGGATTTTGCCCGCGGCCCGGATCCAGTCAGTGGGACTGGATCCACGGTTCATAGAATGGTTGGATGCTATTTATAGCAAACAACTGATGACCAAGGGTCAGCTCCCTGCGGCCTCCAGGGAGGTGCGGGCAAGATGTCGTATTCCGCGGGGGGAATACGACAGGTATGGTGTAGTCCCGTCGGTCACGGAGGATGACCGATGGGTACTGGGCGTCCAGAGTGCCGTGCCGGGTCACCCCAGTCCGGCACTTGTGGACAAGTCTCAGGTACACCAGGAAGAAGTCCTGTCCCTATGCGATGAGGGTGTGAGGGCAGCGATGAGCGCTGTCAACCACTCTTATCGTCTCCTTCAGTCGGTGTGGGCTGAAGCGGGGCAGGCCACCACGTGCCACCTGTGGCGCTTTCATGTGTCAATGACGGCCTGGTGCTGTCGATGGACGCATTGGCAAGGGTGCAAGCGCGTGTGACGAAATCCAGGAGGCAAATGGTCATTGACCATATGCGTCCGGCTACGGCAGTCAGGGAGCGTCTCCTTGGGACACCCCTGACAGGGCCTAGCATCTTCGGTGGCCAAGCGTGGGCCATCTTAGAGGATACCGCCAGTATCGCGCAGAATCAGTTAGCGGTAAACCTACAGCTAGAGCTAGTGCGGCAAGCGCATGCACTAGGGCCTGTGGGGAAACCGCTAACCTTCAAAGGAGCAGAAGAAGCATAAGGGCAAGGCGAAAGGCCTGTTGCGACTTCTGCTTCAGCTGGGGTTTCAGAGCCGCCGCCGGCGAAGAAGCCCAGGAAGGTTGTAGAGGCGCCTACCCTCCCCAATGTTGCTCCTGACCGCCCTAGAGGCGGGAAGGGCAAGGGGAAGGGTAAGGGTAAGGCCTCAAAGGGCGGACAGAAGGGGCCGAAGCGTACCTGAGGGTACGAAAGCTCCCTTCATATCCGCCTGGACCGCGCCTGTGCGACAGGAACAGCGGTGCCAGTTATACCCGTCGTGCCTAGAACGAAATGGTTCTCTCTCTCTCTCTCGTTAAGAAAGAGTGGGGTGGGCGGACTGCGAGCCGGACAACCCTGTTAGACGTCGAGGCGTCTATGGTGGGTGGAAGGCTCATGCGTTTCGTCGAGGCCTGGCAAGGTGTGACGTCAGACAGTCTGGTCCTGGGATGGATATCCCAGGGTTACATGCCGGAGTGGTGGGACTTTCCACCACAAAATCTGTCTTTGGCACCTGTCTGGACACCTGTACCAAGGGAGCTAGACAAGTTAGAAGCCGTTCAAAAGGAAGTGTCGGGTTTACTTCTGTAGGGAGCAATAAAACCAGCAAATCGAAACACTCCAGGCTTCTATTCAAACATGTTCCTTGTCCCCAAGAGCACAGGGGGATGGAGACCCATACTCAATCTCAGGCCATTAAATTGGTTTATCCATACGCCTCGGTTCCAGATGGAAACGCCGAGGTCGGTAATGGCGGGATTGAGGAAAGGAATGTGGTGTGTATCGATCGATCTGAAAAATGCATATTTCCACATTCCTATGAATCGGAGTTGGCACAGGTTTCTGAGATTTGCGTTTCAGAATCAAGTATGGGAGTTTACAGTCTCCCGTTTGGCCTGTCGACAGCTCCGAGGGTTTTCACAAGAGTGGTCCTTGCGGTGACAGCGTTTTTCAGAAAAGAGAACGTGGCGCTACACACCTACATAGACGACTGGCTGCTTAAGGCAGACTCGGCAGCCAGGTTGAACGTGGATACTGCTCTGACTCTGAAGTTACTTTCAGATCTACGCTGCATAGTCAACGAGGAGAAATCCGAGTTGACGCCCACTCAACGTTTCGTTTATTTGGGGATGCGATTCGACCTTGAGGGGGGCAGGGTTTTACCCATCAGAGCCCAGAGTGGTGTCTCTGTTAGCCATCCTCAAGAGTTTTCGAGTGGGAGACCACATTCAAGGCGAGGCGGTTCCTTCAGATGCTGGGCATGATGGTCTCCATGGAGCAGGTTATCCCGTACGATGCTCTAATGCGAAGGCCTATCCAGTTGTATCTGATGTCTCTGTGGAAACAGAGAACAGAACCCCTGTCAAAACTGTTGCCAGTTTTGGAGCCGATAATATCGCATCTTCTATGGTGGAAACAGCGTCAGAATCTCCTAGTAGAGGTTTCGCTGCACCTACCCCGCCCCCAGCTGTCCGTCTACACGGATGCATCGCTGGAAGGGTGGGGTGCCTGCCTGGGAGAACCAGGTCTCGGGCACATGGACTCTCCCGGAGAGTCAGCTGCATATCAATCTGTTGGAAATGATGGCAGTGGAACTGGCGTTGGAAGAGTTCCTTCCGATGATCAGGGGCAGGGTGATATTGATACGGTCGGTCGATTCGACAGTAGTATCATATATAAATCGCCAAGGCGGGACCAAGTCACCCACACTATGTATCAAAGTGTGGCACTTGATTCAATGGTGCAGGAATTACTCGTTTATTTTGAAAGCAGCTCACATTCCTGGGCGATTGAACATTCTGGCGGATGCTTTGTCTCGCAGACAGAAAATTCTGCCAACAGAATGGTCCCTCAACCCTTCGGTTCTACGAAGGATCTTCGAGCATTGGGGCAAACCCAACGTGGACTTGTTCGCCACAAGGGAAAATTCTCAAATCATGACTTATGTCTCGCCGATTCCAGATCCAAATGCCGTCGATACAGACGCTCTGGCGATAAGCTGGAGAGGGATGCACGCTTACGCGTATCCACCCACCATCCTTCTACCGAAGGTATTGGTGAAGATCAGGTAGGAACCGTGTCTGGTCCTGCTAATGGCGCCGTATTGGCCGAGCAGGGCGTGGTTCACGGATCTTCTAGATCTGCTGGTGGAAAATCCAGTGCAGCTGCCCGAGATTCCGAACATAATCTCCCAGGCCAAGGGACGCTTCCTACACGAGCGTCCCGAAATGTTCAAATTGACTGCGTGGATGTTATCAAACAACGTTCCACATCGGAAGGCTTTTCTCGACAAGCTGCTGATTTCATTGCGGCTGTGAGAAGGAGGTCAACCTTCAAGTCAATTAACAACAAGGTTAACAGATTTGCAGACTGGTGTGAAGAAAAGGGTATTGATACCTTTCAATCCACTATTCAGCAAATAGCAGACTTTCTCTGTGAGCTGTTCTTTTCAGGACTAGCTCCCGTCACAATTGCTGGATACAAGTCAGCTTTGGCATCAGTTATCCCTTGTCTAGCCAACAGGGATAGTCCAGAGGCGGCCCAGTTAAATGTGATGGTGAAGGGAATGAGCAATCTCCGCCCGAGACAACCGGTAGTCATTCCAGCCTGGAATCTATCTTTGGAGCTTAATCTACTGGCCAAGCACCCTTTCGAACCTTTGGGTTCGGCTAGATTCTAAAGCATCTGACTCTAAAGGCATTTTTTCTATTGGCAGCTTCCTCAGCAAGAAGGCGCAGTGAGATCCATGCGCTTTCAGCAAAGAGGGACCGATTTATTGTCTCCGGAGAGGGTCTGCGATTGCTGCCAAGAGCAGAGTTTATGTCAAAGAATCAATCTTTGAAATATCCCGGCAAACCGATCATTATGCCAAAGCTAACAAGGTTTGATCGTGATGCCAGTGCCTGATGTCCAGTCCGTGCTTTGACATGCATTCAGACTACCCACGAGATTGCGACTGGGCACCAGGGGCAATGTGCTAGGGCTCACGATGTTAGAGGAATAGCTTCCTCGACCGGCCTATTCACTGGTGTCCTGTTAGAGGACATCATGGCTGTTGCACAATGGCACTGTGAGTCCTCTTTCACGGATGACTGTATGAGGGACATGTGAGACTCCGCCAATCCACTCGCTTTAGCTGTTTTGAAATGATAGTCTAGTGGCCACACTTTTCATCTCCCGTTTGATAACTTTGAAAAGCAAAAATAGTAAGAACAGACATGGTCAAGTGAGAGGAATTCAACCGTATGGGACAGGTCTGGTTGAAGGTGTGTTGGCTGATGGCTCCATGTCTAGAATCCATAATTCATGAGGTAATTCAAGTTTGACAGTTTTTTGTATTATGTTTATATATCATGATCATTCATCTTCTATATTCATGCTTATTCCCAGGCTTTTATGTGCAAAGAGCAGTTAACCCGCTTCGCATATTTGTGTTTTCAGGCGAGATACATGTTCGTGAGTTCTCTCCTTCTTTTAGGAGAAAAGGGTTGGAGGAGTGGTGGTGCAAATGTGATTTCGGTCCCTAAGCTTGTCGGTCCTTTTATGTCTCTGTATGTCAAGTTTAGGTCTAAGTTCATTCTCCAGGGGAAAAAGAGGCTATGTATGGCTTGCCCCTTCCCACCAGGTTACTGTCTAAATCTGGTGTTATCAATGAGTAATGTAATGTATTGATCGAAGGGGAATGAAGGAAATGTCAATTTCCATTTCTCCGAGATCTAACAATACTTACCATTACATTACGGACCCTGCCTCCCAGCCCCACGGAGGCAAGTCATAGGTATTCTCTTGTTTGGTAGCTATGCAAACCATATGAGTGTCTCTGGCAGACGGGTACCCGGTTGTTGGGAACCAGGTACCCTGTCCCAGGAGCCGGTAAAGCTTTCTAAATCTAGATTCCTAGAGCCAACTAGCAAGCTAGCTGTATTATCAATGAGTAATGTAATGGTAAGTATTGTTAGATCTCGGAGAAAGGGAAATTGAAATTTCCTTCACTCAATCAACTTGTTTCCAAAATAATAAGACACTAGTTTAATTCCACAGCCTTCATAGATGTACATATATATTTCTTCCTCTAACCCTTTCAACCCAGACATGCCCTATAACAAACATTAATCTTATTGTAACAAATAATTGGTTGAATGTTTTGAACCTAATTTGATTGAAAGCTTTGCTACCATAGGCATCAACATTTTTCAGTGAAATTAGTTTCAAAGTGTTAAGCAGATTTTCTTCGAGCATTGACTTTCTATGATAAGATAAACCGCCATCTACCATGGGACAGTATGACAGTTTCCAGTGAAATTAGCTTCCAAATGTCCATCAGCTTTGATGTTTGCTTAATTTCAAATAGGACTTTAAATATTTTGAAAATAATTTATTACTTTCATTAGTTGCAATGGCAAATTGATTCCGATCAGATAATCTGCTGATTACTTTATACTTACTATATTTGTAATTTTACTTTTAAAAGCTGTTGCTTCATATGGCAGCAACAGTTTCTTTCAGATTATATTAGTTTCAAAATGTTCAACAGCATTCCAGTACACTAGTTTACTTCCACAGCCTTTATAAATTTTGTCTGCTATACCAAATTTGGTTGATGGCATGACTTTTATCAGTGGCATTGTTCTTTGATCATTATCACCACACCATGGTTCGAAATAAATGAAAAAATCTAGTTGCCCACAGGACAACTTATGATGCTGTTTCATGCATTTTTAGGTTGCCCGCCGCAGATCACGTTTGCCCTTGTATGTTAAGCTAAATGACAAAAAATTAGAATCACTATCGTTTGAAAAGTAACTGAAACTTCATTTACTTTTGCAATGTAACTGGTTACAGTTCAGTTACTGTAAATAAAAAAATTTCTTAAGTTACAAGTTACTTCAGTTACATGAAAAATGAAATGAAATACAGTCAGTTACAGTTAACCCAGCCCTGGGTAGTGTTATGCATTGACGAAATCTCAATGACCTGTGATCTAACGAGAACATAATGTTCACATGTAATTCACTTTGTGAGTGTGCCAGTTGCGTGACAACGCACGAGAAGCATGAAAAGGTGACGGTCACTGCGCAAAAACGATGCACAAATATTGAAGATATGGCGATAATTGCGTGACAGCATTTACATGCATCGAAAGACTGTCCTCTGGATGTGCCGCCATATATGCATAACTAATCAAAATCAAGCCATTTGGCTCCACTCCATTGGGGTGGTCAGGGGTCGCAGGGGGCGGGGATAAAGGTCAAATATCCTTAAAATATCTGTCGCGCTATCTCCTAAATCGTTATGTGGAATTCAAACAATTTTGCTATTTTAGTTAGTAGTTAACCCATCTAATTGCGGATTGTATGACAACTTTTATGCTTGTATTCACCCTATGGGTGGGGAAGGTGTCGGACTGGTGGACGAAATTCAACCAAATTTTGTGTGTGTTGTCCATTTGATTGTGAAATGCAAGAGGACATTTACATTTGGCTACCCCCTCTGGGGTGGGGGTCAGAGTGGTGAATGTGGGAATTTGTGATGTTTTTTCAAATAGCAATTTAAACACTAAAGAGTTGTCGTCTAATCTAAATTAAGCTTGGATACATGGTTACCTATAATGTTTAGAAGCAGCATGCTGAGTGACTGAAGGCTCCTTCAGGTATCTCCATACTCGCTAATGATGAGATCCATAGTAATAGTTTTTTTAGCATGACCTTGTATTACCTCACAACAACATACACTCTCAGAAATTCTTTCTAGCTTAAAAAAAATGTTATGAATAAATCCAGATTTTATCCAGAGATCGGTAGGGTCTCTATTAATATTTATCTTTAGGTTAGCATTTGTCTAACCTCGAGTCCTTAAATTGAGCTTTTGCTCTATCAGCTTCTTTGTTTATTTATGATTCAGATTTTATAAAATCTAAAAAGACAAGGAAAAAGTGAAAGATAAGAGCCATTCGACAAGATATCCATCGGGTAGTTGCCAATGTTTCATCAAATCAGAGCACGCATGCCATGTGTGCTTAAAATGTACATCATGATTCATCATGTTTGATATGCAAGTCATAGCCCCAAGCCGCTAGGCTGGCCTTTTTCAAAGCACTATCTCCAGGTCTTTCAAGTTTTCCTGTTCCGGGGAATCCTCCTTTGAGGTCTCGGACTAAAATAAAGGCTAAACCCGAGGCCATGGCTGATTCAGCCATTCTTGAGAGAATTGTGCAGTCCTTCAAAAACAGGTTCATAAAATAGACTTTTCTGTTGATGTCAGGATTAAGAAGATTGTCTTGGGTCAGTCAGACTCTAACGCTTCATCAGTTAACACGGTTGAAAGTGAAGCCTTAGAGTTTGCTGTCCCCAGAAAACGGCTGTTAATTAAATTCAATAAATTACCGCTTACAGACATACACTGTTTTAGGAGCGCCACTAGATCAGGAAAGAACAAAATAGTACCAAGACTCGAGTTTCACCTCGTTCGTCACCAGTCTCTAAGTCAGTCAAGCCATGTCCGGGTCCAGCAGATCCACTAACTACCACTATTATCAACATTCCGCAGCCTG
>JAVVLW010002060.1:0-10000 GCA_034401795.1 Chaetoderma sp. LZ-2023a
TATCTCCCCGGGTACTAATATCGGCGTCTTCGTGCTACTCGGGTAATGAACTAAACCCATCCTACATAGGGAGGCTATAAGCGGAAGCGGGATTTCTATTTTTACTGGACGACATTTTATGTCAAATTTTGATGAAATAAACGATGTTTATTAAACTATACGCAACATTTAGGTGGTCCCAATTAATAATTTCACTCCCGCGACGATGGATATAAGGTATACAGCATAGACGTAGGATGGTAAGAATTTGTCGCATGAAATTTGTTCGAATTTTGTGCTATTTTTGTATCATTTATAACTTTTTCTAGAAATTCCAAGTCCCAATTTTGGTGACTTGTCACGTTACCCCGGTTTATACTTTTGGGAATTTGGACCTACAATTTAATCTAAAATCACGATTTAAAAAATAAAATCAATCACAATGTTTCAAAGCAAAAATTGCGCAACCCTAGTCTGGGTCAAGCAAGATAACAGGTGTATTGTTCTAATTTATGTTAATTAGTTTTTCACATGAGACAAAGGGTATAGCAGTATTAAGCCTTTAGCACTCAAGCTAGCCAAAGGTCTTCATGATTGTCAATATACCGACCAAGAGAAGACTTTGAAAATTTACCTCTAGAATGACTGGCTCCATAACCGAACCAGTCACTTCAATGATAAATATGCAAAAATAATCTCTTATTATGTGAATTTTATGTATTTGATTGATTTACAGTTTAACCCATTAATGGTCATTTTGGTCAAGAAAATTTAGGTATCAGCCTATTGAATGTCCATTTACAGGCCAACAGAATACAATTTTTGAAAATTTATCTCTGGAATGACTGGCTCTGTTATCGTAGCCATAGGCAGCAACAAACATCCAGTCAAATTAGTTTCGAAACATTCAACAGCATGTTTATTAAATATTAGAGACATAGAATTCGTACAACGTGTCGGACTATTAAGAGTTAAAGACGGGGCAAGTAGAATCATTTATGGCGTTATCCTACACACCGCGTATAGATTATGACGTCATATGATGTCAGATGATAGAGGGATACTCTGGAAAGGTGAATTCCGACAACACACCAATGATTACTTGATTACGGATTGATCAAATGGTCCTCATCTACAAGCGACACTCAAAAACAAAAATAATGCATGAAAGCTGCTGAGAAACTAGCAGTTTAAATTGACCTTGAATTCTTCAGTGATTTAAATTGTGATTTAGCTGTATTTCTAACCAATCGCCACATGTATCAATGCCAAAGGGGCCATGTGGTTACAGCTATGGTGCTATACATACACTTGTCACTCTGATGTCAAAATATTTAATTATCGAATAATTTTTAGAAGCAACACTAATGTACATTTTGGAAATTATGTTGTTTTAATGGAGCTGCATGTGTCTGACTGCAACACCTTACCGTTAAGGCATCATTGTTTGCCAGTTATACAATAGTATTTCTAATGCTGTTCAGTAAAAAGCAGAATTTAGACATCAGAGTAGCAAATATTAATCCTGTAGCACTCAAGCTGACCATAGCGATTTCTGCAGTAGTCTTTAGAAATGCTAATTTGTAGAGTGAAAGAAGACGGCTTTTGAAAATTTCCCACTGGAATGGCTGCCTCGATAACCGAGCCAGTCATTCCATTGACAAATTTCCAAAGATAATGTTTTGTTCTGCAAATTGTCATTTTCTATGAGGAAATAATAATTTTTGTGAACAAATTTGAAGGTTAACCTAGGAAATAGGTTGCATGCCATTCTGACTGGAAGGTGCTGCTACATTAGACAGATTAGTGTTCAGAGTATTCTTACATGAAGGGTAAAAATATGTTGAGTCTTACCTATTTAGATGAAAGCAGGGTTCTGCCCACACTGGTTGGCACTGGATGGGATTGGCTACCGCTCTTGAAAATCTTAGATATGAAAAATGTACCGGAAATTGTCAAAATGCTTCTTACCATTCGAAATGATTTCAACCAAATTTGGCTGAAAGGACCCAATGGTCGTAGGCTCCAGAACGTCCATTCAGAATTTTGATTCATCAATTTTTGGGCTGAAAATCTGAAATTTTATAAGAAATATACTGGAAATTGTCAAAATGCTTCTCCTTACCATTCTGAGTGATTTCAACCAAATTTGGCTGAAAGGCCCCTATGGTCATTTGCTCCAGAAGATCCATTCGGAATTTTGATTCATCAATTATTTTTTAGGGTGGAAATCTTAGATTTTATGAAAAATGTACCAGAAATTGTCAAAACACTACTTCTTAGTTACTTGACATATTTCAAGGTAGACTAGAATTTCTATTCAGAATTTTGATTGATAAATCTTTTGGGTGGCCATCTTGGATTTTCCAAAAATTATCCATCATATCTGTTTAAATGCAAATGGTTCAAATGCTTATGGTCCAGGTGAGCGCCACAGGCCCTTGGACATGATATATTGTTCTAGAAACTTTCTAAAATATCAGAGGAATAGGCCAGATAATGCTTCGGATGTCACCTTAGGGTATCAAAATTTGACCTTTTTATGGGAAGTTTGAGCACATGCCCCCCACTTGTACTACCTTAAACATGTCCCACACTAATTTCATCCTGGGTAGAAACCTGTGTCCTGGGTAGAACACTGTGAAAGGGTTGTCCAACTTCATAGTACATGTACAAACTTTATTTGTTATTTCATCTTTCTGAAGGTGGGGAGTGGTGGTAGGATGTAACTTATCATCATTGAAATTAGATATTTAGAGGGTGAGAGATTTTTCTTACAAAGCTTAAAAAAATACCACAGGTGGAATTACTACTGACATTGACTTACATTGACATGATTGTGGAGAATCCTATAACCCCCAAATCTGTTCAAGAATATTTCAATTTTCTCGTAGAAAATGTCCATTTGGACACCAAGAGAAGACTATTTTTGAAAATTTAACACTAGTCATTCCAGTGGTAAATTTTCAAAAATAGTCTTCGCTTAGTCTGCAAATGGGCATTTCTCAAGACCACTGTAGAAGCCGTTTTTGGCTGATATGCGTGTAAAACGCATTCGATTTTACAAGTCACATAAGAGACATACTTTATGATTGCCTATAATGGCAACAATTATTAGTCAAATTAGTTTCTAAATACTTAACAGGTTACGTCTTTCTGCGTCTGTACTGGGTTTGATATTATAAAACATGTTTTTGAATGAAATAATTAAATTACATAAGCATTTTCATTGCATCCCAAAGCTTAATAGAGTTTCTCTTTGTTTTCAGTCGCATGCTCATTTTCACATGGGAATTTGAGGTGGTTGATGATACTGATGAGAAAGCTGATAATGGTCGCATAGTGTGGACAATTGAACATGGCTTTATCAATGGACCCAAACAGGATCAGTACTTTGTACCCATGGCGCGCATTGTGTCAAAAATTGACATTGATAGCAGTTCTGCAGAGAAGATTCTGCCCGTCCTCAAGGTGAGATAATGTTTGCATGCCATTTTCAGGCAGGTGTATTCTTACTTACTGTGCTGTCAATATGTCCCTGTCAGTCTGTTGACTTTCAATTTGAAAACAAAATTCTGCATCCATGGTCATTATACTCCACATGTTGATTGGCAAATGGTAGGCAGGATAACAATAAAGACTTATGAACTTCAGATATGGCATCAGCGGCTTTGTCGAAAATGTAAAAAATTGGTCAGACAGACACAGATCACTTATGCTAGTTTAGAGTCTCAACCAAACAAATGCATGCGTTCGTGCGTGCATGCATATTCGCAATCATCATGATCATGTGCAATCAGTCCCAGCCTTCAGCTGATAAAGCAACCTACTGTTTAGGACACCATCCCAACCAATCGCAAGGGGGTCGGGGGGGGGGAGGGGAGGTGCTAGGGGCTGGAACCACTAAATAAATCTAAACTTAATCTCGATATGACAAAGTTAGGTAAAGAAATTTCTAATTAAATCCCTGTGCCAATACGTTTTTTCAGTGTGAATACAGACAGATAGACAGACAGACAGAGTACTTATACTAGTTTTGAGTTTCACCCAAACAAATGTCACTTGCTATAATTGCGACTTAGGCAGCATTGCCAGAAATGTAATAAACTTGACAGGCAGACCGACAGACAACTTATATTAGTTGTGAGTCGCAGCTAAAGCTCAAGGACATTTAGACACGAATATGTCTGATGCTCTATAGTTGCGACAATTGCAACTTTGTCAAGAACTTTAACAATTCTAGTTGCAGGTAACAACTGAAGATGAAGATGGTTTGTGTGGAATCATGATGTTCATTATGCATTCATACATTTATCAAACTAGCTTATCTATCGGATCCATAATTATTCATCAGTGTCCAATCAAATTAAGTGCAAAATATTCAACAATACATCTTTGTTTTGCAAATCTGTGTTATTTTTTATCTGTATCTATGTATGATTACTGTATTCTGCGGCTGTAGTAGTAGAAACATCCTATAGCTGCAATCAGTCCTTCTTCGCTTTTGCCCACTGTGTCTTGTCCTCAGCCAGAATCCTTAGCTTCCTCGGGGCCATTCTTGACTTGAGTGTACCTAATCCTGCTTTCTTGAAGTCACCTCGTAGCACGCTTAGCAGATTTATGCAATGACATCCTCTCCTGGCTCTGTATTTGCTGGCTCCGAGTAGGGCGAATTCCAAGGCTCTGTGCTGGTGTGTCTTCTGGCATCCTTCGCACATGGGCCATCTTTGCTTGGCGACTTTTACAGACAGCGGCGGAATATTACACATCTTGTATAGTACATCCTTAGAAATTATGCTCTCTAGCCATCGGTGGCCATTGATAGTGCGTAGGTGTTTGCGGTGGCAGGCATCAAGTTTGTCTAGAGCTGCCCAGCTGTTACAGTTATACATTATCAAGGATACGCAGGTTGCATTGTATAAACGTGGTCTCTTTACCAAGGGCATGTTTGATCTACGAATCCATAGCTTATGGAAGGACTGGAAAGCTATGTTGCCCATGATGCAGCGTGCAGGAATGTCAGCAGTACTGCAAAGCAGTGAGTCCAGGATTTTACTTTTCCTCCATGGTTTGCCGCCACGGAGTGGATCGTCATTTTCTTTATTTTAATGTTTTGTAGATAGATATATGTGGGTGAACTCTGTTTTGGATTCATTCATAAAGAGATTCTCAATTTTTAGTTTGCTTGCAGCGATTGGGAGAAGTTCGTCAAGGGGTTTCTTTTCCTCATCTATAAAGTCGACATCGTCGGCATATTCCATCTCTAGTGGCATGCCCAGTATTGACACCAGGGGGGGGGGGTTTGGTCTTGTGGAGTTTTCCCGCACGGATTTCAATGCAGCAGCCAGGTAACAGGTGAAGAGCACAGGGGATAGACCATCTCCCTGTGGGCAGCCGATTGATATCTGAAACTCTACAGACTTCACTGACTTGACTCGAACTCTCAGCTTGGTGTCTGCAAGCAGTAGTCTCACTACTCGTAGCTCATCTTCATTGCAACTGGCCTGGCGTAGTACATCTAGGATCCTTGAACGTTTAATTGTGTCGAAGGCTCGTGACATGTCAATGCCCATTTTGTGGAATTCCCAGTCTTTGGACATGACTACCGACACAAGCATGTGTTGAGCCCATACAATGTCTGCGCAGCTGCATCCACGTTTGAAGCCACTTTGACATGATCAGATGAAGTATTCGATCTTGTCTCGGATGCGGCATAGAGTAACATTGGATAGGAGTTTCCGTATGCTGTTAAGGAACACAATGGGCCGCAGATTGGCTGGGGGCCCAGTTGGCTTCTTGGGCGTGGGTAGCGCGATAAGGATGCCTTGGCCTACAGCGTCGATGGGAAAGTGGTACATAAAAGCTGAATTGATTATGTGCGTGATCGGTTTTGAGATAATGTCGCTTGCATATTTGAATAGTTCATTGCTCATGCTATCAGGTCCAGATGCACATCCATTTTTCAGGGATGTAAGTGCCTTCTCAGCCTCTGCTGTATTAATTGGTGTTAGTAATGGCTTTGGGTCTCCTGAGTATGGGTGCAAGGGCTCATCATTGTGGTCAGTGAACTGTTCCTTGAACCATTCTCGAATTGCCTCGGCTTTGCCCTGGTCAGTCCCGATAAAGTGTCCTTCAGAAATGTGTACAGTTAGTGGTGGTGTGTAGTCAGCAACTCTCAGGGCTCGGGCTGCCCGAAACATTTTGTGGCAGTCATCCGTGGCAGTGATTTCATCGGCTAGGGCGTCTGCTTGTTGGATAGCAAGATCTTTTAAGCATTCGCTATTGTGGTGCAGAATGTTATTGCGTTCCTGGCGTAGTGTGGTGCGATCTTCACTTTGGCCACATGCGCAGACGTAACGCTTTCTGTTCTGCTGACAGTTTTACTATGAGAGGGTCATCAGTATACCTAGTTCTGTTGTTTTTTGGAACACCTATGGTGCTAGTAGCTGATGATTCCATAGATAGCAGTATTTTGGTTAGGGCTTCGTTTGGATCGGAGCTGACGTCGATGTTAGCTATCTGCTCCCCGAGGGCCTTTTTGTGTGACATTTGAGTGTCAGTGTCGCTGATGAGCTTGGGTAAGTTGTAGGTGACTACCCTCTTGCCTGGTATGGCGTTTATACATTAGGTAGAGCTGGTTCATATGGAGGCATGTAATGACTGGCTTATGGTCAGAATTGAGGTCTGTGCCTCCATAGGAACGAGCATCCCGAAGTAGGGGTTTTGCTGCTGTCTTGCATAGTATGAAATCTATTTGGTTGAAGAGAGCTTTTGTAGTCTTAGAACCTTTTGGGGCTTTGCGATCAGCAATGTGTCCAGTCCATGTTGTCCGGTGACGGCATGGGTGTTTGAAAGCCGTATTTGGGGCAAATAAGCCATTGGAACTAAGGAATGCCACCAGTGCATCTCCATTGCTGTTGCGTGTGTCCTCTCCATACGATCCCATGCATGAGCCAAGTCCTGAATTTTTGTCCGCAATGCCGAGTTTATCCAGCTTGGAGTTGAAATCGCCACACACGAACAGTTGCCATCTAGCTGGGATAGTAATCGCGGAGCTCAGTTCTGCATAGAAGGAATCTAATATAGCTGGATTCTCTTTGGCCCTTTCGGTAGTTGGCCCATATGCATTGACTATGCGACACTTAGTGGTGGTGCGCTTTCGCGTTGGTATAGCCAGGTCGATAAATGCAATGCGATCACTGACGTATCCAAAACTAATGACATCGTCCAATACCCTTGGTCCGATTACGAAGCCTAATCCACGGTAAGTGGCCTGTTTTTGCACCATGAGTGCTAGCTTATGGCCTGTCTGAAGTTGCTGCTCTGAGTGTTTAGCTACTTTAGTCTCTTGAATGCATGTGATAATGATTTTATAGTGTTCACAGTCTGCACTCAAGGTTTGCCTCTGATGTTGCAGTCAGACCACATACATTCCACGTAGCTATGGTAAGCTCCTGGGAAGATTGCGTTGTCCAAGGATGTCGAGCACAGTTTCTTGTTAGGAGGTTAGACATAGTCAGAGTTGCCTCTGTGTGCGGATGTCGGCCTGCAATCCTTGATGACTTAATTTCCCAACAAAGTTGGTACTTACGGAGGAGACCGGCGTCGAGGTGTCATCTTTCTCCCCTTTTATCTGTACTGTATAATTTAGAAGATTTCTCTGGATTGTTAGTAATCAATATAATTATGTCTGTTATGCTTATAATCATCTGTCACTATGTACTATATTTGTCAAAGACATTTTAGACAATTCTTGGTGATTATTTAGAAAACTATTTGACTGAAGGTAGTTGCTACCTTATAGGCAGCAGCAACTGTAAGGTGTTTTCAGAATAATCAACACAAGTTTAAATAGAATGACTGTTTAGTGAATACATAACTTGCATAGTCTAAGACCATGCTGAGCTTAGTGAGGCAAACTGCACCTGATTTGATGTATTTTGTTTCTGACCTCGAATACTTGCACTTTTATTGGATTTCTTCAGCTGCATGCAACTGCAAATCAATATGTCTCCATCCTCAAGAGGATTACTGCGACAACAGCGTATTACAACACGTCCTCGATGCATTGCTCAATGAGATTGATCATTCTGCCTCTATGTATATCACCCATGATGCACCAGCCATTCACTATAATGGCACAATTCTGCCGCAATTGATCAGTCACTGAATCCTGTTTATGCATGATTTATTGACAAACAATGTTGCTATCATGGTTTTACAATTGGCTAGCGGAGAAGGGAAAGGAAGCTGTGATAATAACATGAACATTGAAAAGATGTTCATGGATTCTGCTTTCATTGGAGCTAAATAGTTATCTGCTGGATAGTGTAAAAGATAATATGACTGAATGTTGTTGCTGCAATGACGTTCAGCTTATGGTTTTACAGAATAATACAGTTTGACCTGTACCGCATTAAATACATACAATATATAGAATAAAATATGCTAGCAGAAACACATTTATCTATTTTAGTGTTACAGACCAGATACAATGACTCGTTTACAGTGCCTGAGCTATTAAAATCTTTCCTTTTGCCATTAGCTCTTTCAGCTAAATAAGATTTCTTGTCACCATTTTTGGACCTGTTTAACTAATTTTGTATTCCCCCCCCCCCAGGTATATGTAGATTATACAGTGCTATAACATAATATTTTGAGGTGAATGCCATCAGAGCATGCTAATAAAATAAAACAGGGTGCCCTAATCGAAATTAGGATACAAACATTATTCTGCTATTAGGTAGACACAGAAACAGTAGCATACATCTGAGGGCAGACATGTGACTGACGAGATCTGCATACCCTTGACATTAAGTGAATATATATATACAGAATTTTGATTGGTCAATTTTTTCGGCGCCCATCTTGAGATTTCCGAAAAATAATGGGAAATTGTTTAAAATGCAACTCCTCATTAACCCTAAGGAACCTATGAGCCGCCTGGATGGTGCGCAAAAAGCGTACAAATAAACCTAAGAGCCGTTTGGATGGTTTCAATAAGTGGACGTGGAGTCCAACGCGCCGTCTGGATGGCTTTAAGAGCACCAGTTGTCGCTCGCTAAATACGCAAGCATTACGGGCATTTTATCCAATCAAACTTAGCGTTACATTACGTCAGATGATTGAATTTTATAAATCCACTGTTGATTGGTCAATTCAGTTTGTTTACAAATTTCTACGGGAAAATATAAATAGTTAGCTGTGAATGATATTCCTAGGGTAAAATCGTCAAAGATAGCGCGTCGATTCCTTTATTTAACCCTCTGGGCCCTACCAAGAATTTACAAAAAAGTGCTACAAACCCTACAGCCAAAAGCTCACTATATATAAAACTATATATCACTAGAAAGGGCAATAAAATTCCTTTAAGTACACATAAAATTTGTATGAATAAAATATATTTTAGTTAGTCAACGTGCCTCTCAAAATGGCCACACCTTGTAGGATAAATACATTGGTCTATTTTTGCAAAGTTTATCGAATTTGTTTTTAAATTTTACAAATGCCATTGATAAATTTAATCACAATGGTATTAAAACTAACAGATACCAATGTTTTGTGAAGGTTTTCTTCCGATAAGATGCGAAAATGGCAATTATATTATGTCGTGGTACCGTAAAATTTCGAGAAATTCTGGTCATGATTTTGGGGGGGGAGGCCTCATTCAATGTTGAATAATTCCTTTATACATAACCGAACACATACCAGGGTTTCTCAGCGTTGACAACAAATAAATGGCAAATTTTATGCTATGTAGCATTGCTGGTTGCAATCAGCAATTTAAGAAGCGAACGCGAATGTTTTACACTAAGATTCTATAGCATCAGACATTTTTTCGTAGCAGCGTCTCCAATAGGTCTCGTGAAAGATCGTGAGAGAATGAGAGGAATTTGTAGAATCGTACCCGTATCTAATATCCGAGTACCAAGCTCATTACCCGTTATTGGCATCACCGTATCACGCGCTATAAGATTGACGCGTCTGATTGGTTGGGAATTCATGAATATTAATTTTTCCA